>JAMPIV010021545.1:0-164757 GCA_024509875.1 Oreohelix idahoensis
ATCTATATGTTTGATACTATAACTTCTATCACACCTGGTATATAACTAATGTTTGATCACTACAACTTCATCACACCGTCATCAACTCCACTTCCAGTCATACATCATCATAAATAAAACTTTCTCTGTTAGTATAAATGTTCAGATACAAAATGTGAACGCGTAAGTCTTAACTTGATTATTGTACGCGCAGATGCAGATGTGTTGTAACAACGTAACCTCTCGCGCCTTTCTCACACTACAGACACCCAACGCGGTTTATCGCTCACCGTCGCACGCACCATGAACCATTCGCAACGGTGGATGTTGTAATCTGTGGACATGTTATCTCACTCCTTCCTACCACTCGCCCTGCAACATTTACGCAGATCAAAAACAAACTTGGTAGCTGTTTTTTTTTCATCTCCTTGCCGGAATAAATAAGCCATTATATTTAGTCTAAGATGAAGAGGACCATGCAGGTCCACTGGGATAAGCGCCCTAGTTTTACTGTCCTCCAATGAACAGGAGAGTCCATTGTATACATTTACAACTTTAGCCCGTGTTATCTTCTCTGGGCCTGCACACTTACTTATGTAATGTAAATATTTTTATAAACCTATTTGGGATGGGAAGTAAAGTAACAACAGTATAGTTGAATCAGCCTGTCCATACACTTTGGTTTATGATCTATGTAAACAACCGGACAGGAAGGGGGTTTCAAAGCCTAAGGGTTATTGAAAAGTGTTTTGTGACATTTCCGGATAACCCAACGTGCTGGGGTGAGTAACTGTAATACAAAAAGGTGGTCCCAATACAGATACTGCCATTAGGGGAAGTGAAGTGTTTAAGACTTTCACCATACCACACGAGAAGTGAGGTGACCATTTCCATTCCTCCGCTGCCTTTTCCTTCCCTAACACTCAAATTGCATAGTCAGATACCCATTTACAGCTGGGTAGTACTGTGGAGCGTGTCGGTACTTGATGATTCAAACCCGGCACTTTTCTGCGAGAGACCATCGCTCTATTCACACCTGCCAATCACCTCACTCAGAGATACTGTATGGAGTACACAACCTTCTGCTATTTAAGCAGATCCAACAAACTATTGTATTTCCATATAAGGGTAATATCATTAGTTTAGCAAACTGGTATATAGCCTAAGGTGGGTCATAGCGTGCTCACGTAACCGAAATTATATTCAAATTTTGATGACATAATACGAATACTGTTCAGAAAAGTGCTATCTTATACTTTTTACAATAGAGATACTACAAAAACATGATGGGGCTGAAGAATACCAGTGACATTCATTTTTAAACATTAATTATTTTACGTTGCACATAATCACATTTCCGCGGTAAGCATATGGTTAAGTGCACAGGCTTCCTAGCGCAGTGGTCTATGGTTCGATCCCCAGAGAGGTGGGATGTTTTTAGGCCGCAAACGGCTCCTGGGTCGACCCCAAGCCCAACTGGGGGGGGGGGGGTACAAAAGAGAAGCTCTGCAAGGTTAAGGCGCCGGCGGATGCAGACCACAATCCCCCTAGTGTCTCCGAGGTCAAGAAAATATGGCCTAACACCATATTTCCCAATATGCTCAATGGGCGTGTAACGGGATCCTTTTTTTTTTTTTTATATAATCACATAATACATATCTCTCGCACACACTTGCTGTTTTTCGCAAAATATGCTCCAATAATTGCGCCCCCAGAGTCTCCTAGTGTGGCTACGCCATAGTCTATAGCAAATAACACTAATATTCTTACTACCCCACACCAATCGCGCCAGGGTGGGGTGTTATCCTCGACCACGTCCACCCCTTTACATTTCTAGAAAACATGGATTAAAAAAAAAACTCTTATTAATTCCAACTCACCCTCTTCCCATAAAGACGTGACTGTTACGTACATCCACGTTTTAACTCAAGGGGTTACCAGGTTCGAGCAGGCCTGATTATCCATTAGGCTAAAAAGGCTAACATACAGTTAAATAAATTTTAAAGTACATGATTTATGTACAAACAGAAAATGTTTGCACTTTGTAATCGCATTCATAACGTTCTAAACAGACATAAAAACAAAATATGGCTTAAAAGACATAACGCATCTGGTAAAAATCATAACGGGCTCATAAAATCTTTTGTTAACCTTAACAATAATGAAAATAATACTAATCGAACATTAATAAATAATAATTATAATAAAAGAGGTAAGGAATTGTTTAACAAACTAAACATACCATTCTATTATAATCATTATATATACGACTTTCACCATGTTTAAGGTTTGAAAAAAGATTGCCTATAGGAGAAGGGGGCCCAAATACCAAACAGCCTAGAGCCCTTCTTGGGCTTAACCTGCCCTGGTTCGGGTACGAAAATTCTATGTGCCTGTGTTGTTCCCGGGGGTATGTAAAGATACAACGAAAGAACGAGACTACTGCACATTCAGGCATTTTGTTTAAAGCACTAATATGAGTGTGTATGAGCTGGCAATCGCAAATGGCAAACAATACTAAATTCCCACCGAAATTCACCGCTGCAAAGAAACCATATGAGTTTTTTGTGCAGCTTCCTGTAAGGAGAACAGCTGTTGTGGTGTTCTATTTTCGGTGGAGCTTCCTTAAGTAGATCAGCTGTTGTGGTTGGTTCAATGTTTGGTGCAAGGCTTCCTGTAAGGTGACTCACTGTTGTGGTGGTTCTATTGTTTGGTGGACGGGCGTCCTGTAAGGTGTCCAGCTGTTGTGGTGGTTCTATGTTTGGTGGCGGCTTCCTGTACGGAGACCAGCTGTTGTGGTGGTTCTATGATTTGGTGGGCACGCTTTCCTGTAATGGAGAACATCTCTGTGTGTGGTTCTATGTTTGGTGAGGCCTTCCTGTAAAGGAGACAGCGTTGTGGTGGTTCTTTGTTTGGTGGAGGCTTCCTGTAAGGTGATCAGCTGTTGTGGTGGTTCTATGTTTGGTGAGGCTTCCTGTAAAGAGAACCAGCTGTTGTGGTGGGTGTCTATGGTTGTTGGCAGTGCTTGGTGTTAGGGTGGGGCAGCAAGGGTCCGACGGGTGTGTACAGGTGGTGGGAAGTGGGGCAAGGGGAGGGATGGGTGACGGTTATGTTGACGTCTGGCTGGATTGCTGGATTTTTTGATGGCTGGTTGAAGCTTCCTGGCGGAACGCATGCTGTTGTGGGGGTAGAAGCAGGTTAAGGAGAGGAGGAGAGGGGGGGGTAAGGAGGGGGGGTGGGGGGGGAGGGGTGGGGGGGGGGGGGGGGGGGGGGGGGGGGGGGAGAGGGGGGGGGGGGGGTGGGGGGGGGGGCGGGGGGGGGGGGGGGGGGGAGGGGGATCAGGCGGGGATTGGGCCGCTATGGATGACTATCGCAGTTGCGTTGGAGTTGCTCCAGGCATAGGGGTTTGGCTGTTGGGGGTTGGTGTGGTGTTTGGTTTTGCTTGATTCCTTTGGAGTGTTCCTGCATTGTTGGGTGTTGTATATGTTTGATTTAGGGGTTAGTTGTATGTAGTGAAGATTTTTTGTGTGTGTGGGTTGTATATCTTGGTGCAGAGATGGAAGTAAGGTGATTTACAGCTCTTATGTGGTTTATAAATCCTCATTCTTGTCTGTATGGATCATCAATTTTTTTTTGGGATGGTTTCTATGAATATTACGATGGATGCTCTTCTGTAAGTTTGTGCCAGCGTCCCTAAATCGTGGTTTTTTTTTATCTGCTAGTGTGGTCTTCCTGTCCCTGGTGACCAGCTGGTGGGGCGTGAGTTGAGATAGGTTAAGGTGGAGGCTTGCAATAGCTAGTGTTGCTCATTTTTTGTTGTTTGTGGGGTGGGGGGTGGGGGGGGGGGCGGGGTGGGGGGGGTGGTGGGGGTGGTTGTGGTGGTTTTCCCACTTTTTTTTTGTTTTTTTTTTTTTTATTTTTTATTTTATGTTATTTTTTTTTTTTGTATTGATTTCTGGAGGCTTGCTGTAAGGAGACCAGCTGTGTGGATTGCTGTTTGTACATTTGGTGAGGCTTGCTGTTTTGATTTTTAGCGCTATTGGGTGGTTTTATTCGTGGGCAGGTGGCATCTCCTGTAAGAAGCCTCAGCTGTTAGGTAGGGTAACCAATTCCTTATAGGAGACCATTGCCAGTCACTTCCACTATAAGGAAGACCTGCTGTTGGGGCGGTTCTATGTTGGCGTGGGAGCGGGTCGCTGAGCGGCGAACCAGCGGTTTGATACGGTGGGGCTTTGCCAAACACAAGTCTTCGTGGAAGGTGACCAGGGGAGGTGGAGGATCGATGGGAAGTGTGCAGGTATTTTGCTAAAGGAGAATCATTTTGTTTGTGGTGCCTTCTCATATAGGTTTCGGGGAACTGGCTTCCTGTAAGGAGACCAGCATGTTTTTTTGGTTCCGTTTTTGCTGGCTAAAGGTTCCTGCTAAGCCCACCTTGCCGACCTGTGTTCTGCGTTGCATACATAATATAATGGTGTCACCTTCGCACTGTAAGGGACCGACCATTTGCTTTTTTCTAGTGGTTGTTCTGAGGGGTTTTGCAGGTAGTATGCCGCTTCACAGTATCGAGAGTATTAGTGTAGTATTTTTAGTTTTTTTTATTCTTTCTTTCTCTCTTTCAGAGGCCCCCCCGCCCCCGTAAAGGAACCAACGGGACCGGGGGGGGGGGAGGGAGGGGGGGGGGAGGGGTTCTTAAGGAAACCAGCTTATGTACGTTCTACTGGTTGGTGCAGGCTTCCTCTAAGGAGACACAGCTCTGATGTGATAGTTAATGTTCAGTCGCGGGTCTTCCTGTTGAGGGATCGAGCGTTCGGGGGGGGGTTCTGGGGGTGGGTGCAAGAGCTTCGGGGGGGGGGGCAGGGGGGGGGGGGGTGTGGATGTTTGGGGGGTGGTCCGTGTAAGGGGGGGGGGTGGGGGAGGGGGGGGGGGGTTTCGGGGGGCGGGGGTGTTCGGAGGTGGTAAGGAGAACAAGCCCTGGAGTGGGGGGTCATTGGTCCACATGGGGGGGGAGGGGGGGATGGGGGGGGCGATTTGGTGGGTAGGTGGTATATATGGCTGGGAAGCCACAGTAAGGGGGTTGGATGTGATGTGACATTGGGGGGGGGGACCTTATGTATGTGCCACAGGTCGAATCAGTGAGAATGTTGTTTGGATGTCTGACGTGACTACTTTAATTCGAGGGTACCAAACATGGGGCTGTAACGGCAACCTTGAAACACATCATAACAGCAATGAATATTTCATTTGGGAAGACATGACACCTGTCTCCTACTTAGTGCAGCATGTGAGATAATAAATTGCCTTGCTTTTGGGGACGCAGGGAGCCCTGCCAAGTTAAAACAAAACTGTGCCACGTGTTATGAGTATTGGCTCTATGAATCCCGTAAGGCCTGCGCCAGAGGTAATTGAGCTGCAGATCGGTAGACAGAGGTAGAACTGCGCAGTCGTAGAGTGAAGAGTATGACAGGTACAAAATCGGGGAGGGCGTGGGGTAATTAATAATGTAAATGCATTGATAAGGTCTAATTCCATTTTCTCGCTTTGTGTTTTGTTAGATTCTTTGTGTTGATATTTCTTTCTTTCTTGTATTGGCTTTTATCACCTGGTTATTGAGGGTACTTCGTTGCTGCGTGTTAAACATCTGTTATAAATAAACTTCGAACGTTCTAGCTGGCTTAATGCAATCTGTTGTTGTTTGGAATATCATATGTTTCCAATCAGGGTTTTCTACAGGATGTCCCTGTCGTTTTATGTCTTCTGTGAACAATTTTTTAAATCGCAACCCATGAGAACGTTAGTTTGTTAGCCTATCGGCCTAACACGGCCGGGACACCGCCGACCGAAACGGCTGGTCCAGAACTGTATTACTGTCACCAGCGAAGGCTCTTTGAAAGTCTGGCATAGATACTCATTTATGTTGCGACTTCCTATATAATACCTCTCCTACATATTCATTCATTTCAGTCTCACCCGTTGTCAGCAGAATTATAATAGTACTGACATAATATATTAGAATTAGTTGGTCCTCATTAATGACTCAACCGAATCACCCTTGTTTAGCGGTACCTTTCAATATGTGTTGACTCACTGGACCTTATTACGCTTGTGTCAATTAGTATTGATTTCAGTAAGAGTTTGACCTCAGACTAGTGGTTTGGTGTGGGTTGTGTTGTTGACATTTAATTGGCGGCAACCAAACCCCCTTCTACGATCTCAGTATGTTTCACCTGAGTGTTGCATGTCAGTACTCAGAGTTTTCATTTGTTGTTCGTGTACAGGGAGAAAATTTAATTGAAGTGCCTTTTGAAGATTTTTTTTTTTTTTTCTTTTTTTTTTTTTATGTGTGGTTACATTCCCATTTTTTTTATCCGACTTAATAAGTCGGTTAGCAGCGCTGTTCCTGCGGGCTACGTTATTTATGCTCCGTTGTAGCTTTATGGTTCAGCTACTGAGCATTATTTTCTAAATGTTTAAAACATATTCTCTACACTCTCGTGGCACGCGACAGTCGTTTCATGTCTGGGATGTTTACAGCCCATTTTCACAAAAGTAATGTTTGAAATGTTGCATTACCTGAGTGATGCAAAATGTTCAAAAAATCAGATTGGCTGATCATTTGAGTTTCATAACAACGAATGCGTGGTAAGGCAGTGAATATAAACTGACGCTTTAGTCAGTCAAAACTACTGTGAAGATCGCTTGCCAAGACACCATATCTTGCCAGGGTGACGCGCCTAGAATTCAGAATTACATTTGATCGGACTCGACACCTTTTATTTGAGTATTTATTAGACAAAAACAGCCCAGGAAATCGCTATCATTTTATTAAGGAAAGCCGCTGTCTGCGGAAACTGAAGGAAACACACAAAGTCAGAGAGGGAACTTATTAAATTAACGACACCCCAGACGCGTGTAAGAGGCCGATTCAAGTCTCTTTTTATTCATCTGAGCAAAACTTCTGTGAGCCAGGATTGGCGTAAGTTGCGATTTTACATTTTGTATTTCTAACATGTGAACTAACATATATACATATATATTATCATGTGAATTGTAAGGCGTGAAAAGAGCTAGGAATGCCCTAGTATAGAATGATGATTTCATGAACCACCACTGCCAAGGACTGGTGATTGCTTTATTGCTAGTTTCTTAAAGAGAACTTAAAAGCAGAAAATAGTCCCAGGTTCCGTGTGGAGCAGGGAGGAAAAGATGAAAGAAATGATGTACATTCTAAGTATCATATCTACATTTTCAGTCAGTGTAAATGTAAACGAAAACATATTCACTTTAAAACTAAAGGAAGTTTCAAACTTTTCAATCAGTGTAAATATAAATGAAAATATGTTCAATTTATATTGTGAACACTTTTCAAACAGTGGAAATGTAAATGTAAACATATTCTATCCGTATTATTAACCTTTTCATTTAAATGTAAAATCAATATATATAACCGTTCAATTTAAATATAAAGAAAGGTTTCTCTCGAGAGCTTAAGTTTAATACTCATCGATAGTAATGCTGAGTTAAATGGGATGGTGAATGAGAAATGGGGGGGGGGGGGGGGCACATAACTATGTGTCGGAAAACGCAATACTTAGGAGAGCGTTTCGCTTCAGATCTTTCATCATAGTTATTGGTGGTACCAGCAGAAAGTACTATCTCTGGTACAAGAAGGGAACAGTGGCCTAAGTTTTAAGACGAGAGACCAACTGTGTAGACTCTCCTTGACATTTCTAGGAAACGAGCTACACCCGACAACCTTGTCCAGCGACGAGTGTGAGCAGTGTAAAAAGAACCAACCCATCAGAAGGAGCAGAACCGTCATTGGCAGCTAAGTTCAATATATGATGCCACTTGAACTTCTTGTAACAATTTACCTCCTATTACGACCGTGAAGATAACTTTTTCTTGATCGATAACTATTCAAATTATTTTTCAGCTGTTAAAACGTAAGAGATTATTACATTTTGTTATTTTTAAATTTGCAAATTTAACTTCGATTTAATCATTTTAAATGTACTGCATGTTTGTCTCAGTCAATTTACTACACACACACTCTAAACTGAGCTATACCAGAATAATAAGAATTCCCCTGAGTTAATCAGAGGTGGGTGCTTAAACGAGCTAACATAAACCATTGCTTAATTCTTCACAGAAGTGGTCGGCAGATTCTAGAATTAACGTGCTCAGCCAAAGCAGCATTGTTTTCGCTTATCTGAATATCTTGTGAAGACTCCCTTTGTAATAGAAGTGTCATTACCCTTCTATCTACATCTCTGCCAGGAGTAATCTTGTGCGAAGGTAGACACCTTTGAAGGCCCATATTAGATACTCTTGAGTTTTGGCTTCTGTTGAACCACTACTGCAAAGCAGGGGAGGCAATGCCGTCACAACATACCTAGGAAGCTTGTAAACAGAGGATCATAGAATGGGCAAAGAAATGGATATAAGACATCAAACGACTAAATCAGACTGATTTATCAACTTACTCCATACACCTCCTTCAACACAAAGAGACAGTGGATAAATAGAATATTCATACCAACATTCTGCCCCCGAAATCAAATATGCTCAGTGCCTAAAGAGCAGGTTAAGAAATGACAAAATCAGATACCTGATAAAAGTTGCAGACGTCACGATGAGAGACAGAAGTAGAAACAAAGACATCAAGACGATATTTTAGTTAGAGCACCATGTCAATAACATTGAGAGACAGTAAGTAAAATGATACGAATACGACGTCAGAAGGCACCTGATACCAGACCATGTTTTCAACAGCAGGAGATCTAAATGCAGGAGAAGTGACACCTGATACCAAGATGTATAGAGAAAATTAAGGAAATTCCGAAGCAAAAACTGAATGACTCATCAAAGCCACACTCTTCTAGTGGCAATGAAAACTGATTTCTCTGACCTTAACATTTAAATTAAAGAAAATAATATTCGGTAACTGATATTAATTAAGTGTATATGAGACGATTACAATTTGAGTGGCATAACATATTCGACCTCCCGTGGTAGATCAGTTGAGACTGTATCACTGGCACAAACGTTTTAGAGCAACTGTCGTGCCAAAATACTCATCGTCATACAACTATCACTTTGACATCACAATGACACGTGTCCAGTCTTAGAAAATAATATTGAGGTCTGTTTTGTCCAATCTGGTAAGTTTTAATTAAGTATTGGCTTGTATTGACAAATATAGTCACCCTTCATATGACACATCACAGAAGCTTATTGTCTGTTGTGTCCTAAGGTTTTGTGCAGATACATGTGTAATCACTGGTTTATTTTTATGCATTTGTAGTGGTGTTTGATGGTATTGTATGATGGTGATGTTACTAAATGTAATGTATGAGGCCAGCTGTGAAGGCTCCTGAGATAAAATGTAATTGTGAATTGTCAGAAGGCCTTTCTTGCTACCACTACGACCTCACACTTAATTTTTTTCTTAATGAATGTGGCTACGTAAAGTGTCTAGGGTAATGATATGTAGTGTGGTGTGATAGTTTATAAATACAACCACAGATATTTAAGAAGACTAATAATATTAACAAATGTTAAAATACACTGAACTAACTCACGTGTGTAAAATTTTTGATAGAATTATATTACATTTATTTTGTTCTGGATCAATTTTTTAGGTTGACCAGAACTTAAAAGGATTTAGAGATTATGAAAGAAATGCATGGAATATTATATCATAAATGCAATAGTGTACATATATATGTACTATACTAGTTAGTTTTATTAAAATGTTCTAGTAGTCATCTACTTGGGAGGATAGTTAATGTTTGTGCTGTTGGGGTGGCCTCATCACACCTGTCTATATTGACTACACAGTGTCCAGAAAATGGTGGGAATTTTTATGTGGATATTAGTAACTACAAAGCGTTGGTGAATGTCCAGCAGACCAGAGGCTCACTCATCTTGTAGTTGTAGCTCTGGTGCTGAAATCTGGTGGTCCCACCTCTCCGTGCTGGCGGGCAATAATGGTGGTCTCTGTCACAAGTACTGCACAGATACACTCGAGTAAGTCACCAACTGAATAGACACTGCTTGGTTGACAACAGAAACTCACAGCTCTGCAATCAAAGTATGGGCCATGTGTCAAAATCTATTCTCTACCCACGTCTGGACACAACACTGACACAACAACCACATCATACAGACAGGTCAGATCTCTCTGACCAAACAGCACATTTACCATGGTGGTTTTACATCCGATAGATCCTCCCAGACTATAGATTCTGAAAAATATTTATTAGTTTTCTGCCCTAAAAGAGGATAGGTAATATGTTTCATTATTCTCAACACCTGATCTGTCTTGCCTAACCCTTGCTGGAGTTTATGTATATTGTTGGTCCCTAGACCCTGACTTGGGCGGGGGGTCTAGAGCAAATCCCTACTTGTTTGTAAGGCTAGATTTCGATAAGGCAGTATCAAATCACTCGAACATGAAACAATCTTCAAAATATATAAGGAAATAATTTCAATCTTACCAGATTATGAATAAATAACACAGAATTGCTAGCAAAACTCAGCTGAGCTGCTGGCTATAGTATGGCGTCCCTAAACTTCTTTCACTTTCTTTCATATGGAAATCACCACACTTTAAAATCTGTGTCTATCACTGAACAACTATTGAGAAATGACCCCAAATCCGCGTCTAAGCGCCGACAATATGCTTGTCTGTGGCCAATCACTGCCTAGGTTTTTTTTTTAAATTCAAATTTCCTACCCTAAAGTCATTTCAGTCATGCTTCAGTCAAGTATGGATGGTTATCTGTTAGTCTGTCCGTCTCTACTTGTGTTTCTACAAAAATGTACTTGATTTTTGAACCAACCTTTCTCTCCCCTCCAAAATTTTGTCGTTAAAAGTTATATTTAGACACAGCTACCACCAATGTCCCTCTCTTCCATACTACGTAGATTTGAACACCTGCGTCCCAAGGTCGTGTTTTTTTGTGCAAATAGCGACACTTTTTATTCAATACAGTCTGTCGTTGATGTGAACAACACTGTCTTTTGTCATTATCTTCAATATTATCTATCCGTCTGTAAAATTAAGAACATATTAGTGCACTGCTCAGAATGGGCCATCCGGCCAGCTAATTTTTATATTCCTAACATTAATATTAAGAAAAAAAGTACTTTTTAAATTTTGTAATATTTCGAACATCTGCGTTTAGCCGCTGAATTCAAATCAAAAGCTTGGTATCGCGCAAAAGCGTCCAATAAATGACTGTGGCGTAACATATCTATGGTCCCTTCTGTCGAGTTGCTTACTTTTATGTCAACTTGGGAAACGTGACTTTTCTCCGTTTCCCCCCCCCCCAATTGCGTCTCCTTAGCCTTTCTAGTCTCACGCAATCTTTCCAGTCATATTTTTTTCCTTTTTGATCCGCCGTTCCCCTCCTGTCTAGCAAGTCAATTTTTATGGAGGATGATGATCCGCGGTCTAGGCGATCATGTACTATTCGCAGCCTACGCATTATGTTTTTATCCTTACATGTTATCTTTGGAGGGATTTTACCGTTGTATCTCTGTCAATTTCACTACACATCTCCCCACTTGAAAACATGCCTATGGCAAGTTCCAAAACCAGCGATACACATAGGTAAAATTACTCCTCACGTCTGCCACTACTCTAATTTTGATCACAGGGGTGCCGACTGAGGAAATCTGCACCGACATTCAATTTGCCTGGGATATATTGGATACTAAACTGATAAGGTTGAAGCAACAAAGACCACCTCAGCAATCTTGCGTTTTCATGCTTAGCCTGAGACAAGAACACGAGAGGCTGATGGTCCGTCTCCACCACAAAAGTCCTACCATACAGATAGATTTGAAACTTCTTTATTGCCCAGATTAATGCTAAACATTCTTTTTCGCTTGTGGAGTATCCTTGTTCCGCCTTATTCAATTTGCGGCTTGCATAAGCGACTGGTTTAAGTTCCCCATCAGGTGAAGATGATCTTTGCAACAAAGCCCCTCCGAGTCCCACATTACTTGCATCGGTTCTTAAGACAAAGTCCTGTGTCAAATCAGGCAGTTTGAGAATAGGCTTGCTAGTGAGTTTTTCCTTTAACTCTTGGAACGCTAGTTCACATTGTGCAGTCCAAATAATTTTTATCTGGAAGTCCCTTGCGAGTCAGATCAGTCAGAGGAGCACAAATAGCGTTAAAATTTTTGATGTATTTCTGATAAAATCCGCATAACGACACAAATGATCGCACGTCCTTTTTTGTTTGTGGCCTAGGTGCTCTCTGCAGTTTTTCCAAGTTCTTAGGATCAGGGGTCATATTACCCTGATATACAGTGTGTCCCAAGAATTCCAACTCTTTACATCCAATACAACATTTTGTTGGCCTAGCAGTTAAGTTCGCCTCCCGAAGTCTATCAAACAACATCTCCAGAGCTTCAATGTGTTCTTCAAATGTCTCTGTGGCGACGAGAATATCATCCATGAAATTCGTGATACATGGGTTATTCAGGGGATCCAACAATTTGCGCATCATCCTTGAAAACACACTCGGAGCATTTTTCAGTCCGAATGGTAGCATATTGAATTCATTATGTCCATCCGAAGTGCTAAAAGCCAAATAAGGTCTCACTTCAGGCTTCACTGGGATCTGGTAATAGCCTTTACTAAGATCCACCTTTGAAAAGTATTTTGCCTTGTTCAGTCTGGCAAATAACTGTTTTGTGTCTGGTAATGGATCCACTTGTCCTTCTGTGACAGCATTCAGTTTCCTGTAATCTATGCACAGTCTGTGTTCCCCAGACGGTTTTCTCAACAAAACGACACTAGAACTAAAAGATGATTCACTGTGCGAAATAATCCCCTCCTTCAACAAATACTCTATTTCTTCCTTCAATGCCTTCTCTTTCGCGAACGGAATAGAATAGGCTCTCATACAGATTGGGTTTGAGTCTACCAGTTTCATGTCATACTGTAACAAATTTGTATGGCCTGGTTTATCTGTTAATACATCTGTATGTTCCTCCAGAACCTGTTGAACTCTCTCCCTCTGGTTTTTAGTCAGGTGCTTACTGACTTTTACCTGTGCTGCTGTTTCACAAGGATGTAATGGGTATTCATGTGAGGTGAGTGGTTCTTTTTGCATCTGGGTTGCAATAGCCAAGGTCAATAAGGGGGTGCTTTCCTGGAGTGGTCTGTCCAGATACTTCTTTAACAGGTTTACATGATAAACTTTTTCCTTCCCCTTTTTGTCAATTTTATAGTTTGTTCTAGACACCTTCTCTAGAACCGTATATGGACCTTGCCAACCAATTTGTAATTTATTCTGGCTTCCCGGTAGTAGAAGCAGCACCTTCTCTCCGACTGCCAGTTCCCTGTCCTTTGCCTTCCTATTAAAATATGCTGCATGTTTCTTCCTGGCTTGTTTCAAATTATCATTTGCCAGTTTCCATCCAGCTTTCAAACGAGTGGTCAGTTCGTTCACATATTGATACGATGAGGTAACAGTCTCTTCCGCCTTCTCATCTGTCCAGGTCCTTAATAAAGCTTCTAAAGGACCTTTTATTGGCCTCCCAAATAGCAGAGTTGCGGGAGCCATCCCGGTTGAACTATGTGGTACCTCCCGGTACGCAAACAATGCGGCGGGCAGGAATTGATCCCACAGATCCGGTTTTTCGTGTGCCAGCTTTCTCAGGATAGAAATGAGAGTCCCGTTGAACCTCTCTACCTGGCCGTTCCCTTGTGGATGGTACGGACTACAATGAAAGTGCCTGGCTTGAAATAGCTTAAAAACTTCTTCCGTTAGTTTCCCCTTGAACTGAGAACCATTATCCGTCAAGATTTGATGCGGGAATCCTAATCGGGTAAATATTGTAAGTAGTGCCTCTGCTACATGTTTTGAATCAATTGATGGCAGGGCTACCGCCTCTCCCCACATAGAACAAGTGTCCACCAGAGTAAGGATGTAACTGTTCCTCCTCTTGGTCCGAGTGAGAGGTCCTACAATATCCACTGCAACCCTCTCAAAAGGTGTTCCCACTATGGGCATTTCCCCTAGAGTTGCAGGAGCAGTCCAGTGCTTTGGAGCTACCCTTTGACATTCTGGGCAGGATTTGACATATCTTTTTATATCCTCCGTTATCCCTGGCCAGAAGTAATGACAAGCTATACGCTGTCCTGTGGCGCTGATCCCCATGTGACCACTGAAGGGAATCGCATGCCCGAGTTCCATCACTTTATCTCTATATGAAGTGGGAAGAACCAGCTGGTTGTGACCATTTGTTCCAGTTCTGGCCTTCCTGTATAAGAGTTTGTTCTTCATGAAATATTCCCCCTTGCTCGGAGGTGTGTGGCATTTGGGCAATTTTTTAAAACATGGCTGGAGTGTCCTATCCTCAGCCTGCGCCTTCCTCATCTCCTCTGGATGAGCATTTATAGGTTCACCTTCTTCCTCCTTCTTCTGTGACCTGGTCTGCACTGTCGCCATGATCACAGGTTTCTCGGGATTCCCCAAGAAGACGTATCTACACCCCAATATCAGAGGGTAGATTGGTTCATCTATCACTGCTGCTCTGATTTCTCCTTCCACATAGCGAGTTTTCACCGTTATCCTTGCGATGGGAAGTGTCATGAGTGGTATGTCCTTAGTCGCCCCTTGTATTTCCACTGTTTCTGTGGTATACTGACTTGGGTCCACTAGGCTAGACTTCACAACTGAATCATAATCCAAACCTGTATCATAAAGGCACCTTATGGTGACCCCATTACAAATAACATCCTCACAAACTGGGGGGTGATAAGGTTCCTGTTGTCCATTAGGATTAACCTTTAATCTTCGCGTCCCCGACTTCATTGCAGCAATGTTTGAAGGTTTCCTTCTACAAAATTCGGTGTTATGGTTATCCTTCTTGCACCATTTACACCATCTTTTTCCTTGGTTCAACGGTTTTCTTTCATTGAACTTTTGGTCATTGAACTGTGAGTTTCTGTCGCGATAGTCATTTCTTGGCCGCTCAAAGTTTGTCCTACCTTTATTTCCCTGCTCTCTATTATCAAATTTATTAAATTGCTGTGGAGCTTTAAAATTGTCTATGTGCTTCTTTTTAGCACCACTTACCTCTGCCTGAGCTGCCTGATACCTCTCAGCAACATTTAAAATTTCCCCCAACTTCTCTGCACCTTGTTCCATGAGAAATTTTCTCATGTCTGGAGCCATGGACTCTCTCAATTGCTCAATCATGATCATTTCCTTAAGATCTTGGGTCTTCCCCAGAGCCGTCCATTTCTCCAAATAGGTTTCTAGTCTAGCAGAGAATTGGTGGTATGTCTCCCCAGACAACAGTTTGGCATTTCTAAATTTCTTACGATAAAATTCACCATTCTTCTCGTACCTTAATAACAAAGCCTGCTTTAACATGTCATAATTGTCTTGGTCTTCCCTGTTCATTTTAGCAAATACTTCATAAGAAGTACCCCTCAATCCCTGTGATAGCTTTAAACTCCACCTCTCTCTCTCTAACCCATATGTAGTAGCTAATAACTCAAAACGTCCTAGGTACCCTTCTATGTCATCGTCTTTCTCAACAAAATGGTCTAAATGAAACCCCATAGCTGAGTTTGAGGCTCCCAGACTAGGCGTAGCATCTGAGGCAAAAGGGCTGGCACCATTTTCAGGAGCATGGCCTTGTAATTCCAGCTCCCTTAGTCGTAATTCGTGCTCCCTTTGCAACCTTCTATCTTCTGCCTCCCTTTCGGCAGTCAACCTTTTTTTCTTCTGCCTCCCTTTGCTGTCGTTTTTCTTCTGCCTCCCTTTGCTGTCGTTTTTCTTCTGCCTCCCTTTGCTGTCGTTTTTCTTCTGCCTCAATCTGCAGCCTCTTAATGTCTCTATCAGCCTCAATTTGTAACCTCTTCTCTTCAGCTACCTTTCTATCTTCCCTTTCAATATATTTATCACATTCAGCCGTTACGTATTGAATTAAAATCTGACCATCCATTCCCATCTCCTTCGCGGTGAGCACAGCAGCTGATCTAAATTTTGCCAGCTCCGCCATACTTTTTAGACAATATAATAATATACAAGATAAATCTCTAACCAGTAAATACACTAAGTACTTCTTATGACTATAGTCTAACTAATTCTAACTAACCAGTTAACTAATTAATTATTACTGGCTGTGAAGATTCACCAACTTTTATCTGCAGGGACACTTTTAATTTTAAAGGAAATTTTACAATTTATTTCCCTACTTTTTATTTCTCCCACCAGGAGATCCTAATATTACTGTTGGGCTAATGTTACGTACATTTATTACCTAAGGGGGTAGTCGTCGGTCCTGCCAAATGTACGCACCAGTCTTGATATAGTTATATTATTTGTGCGGCCGAATGATTCGCGCACTGACGTGCACAAAGCAGTGAGTGTTGCTTTGGGACGCACGGGTAACCTAGTTGAGTAGTTTGTGACGTCATGTTTTGTCGGGGCTGTACGGACCATGTTTATGTCCGATATATATTTCCTTGGAATTTTGCTGGCAAGTGTGGAAGAAGCCATTATGTTGTACGATCTCTACTGGTTCATGTTGAAGCCAACAGTAGTAGGATCAAGTAAGTGTCGCCCCATGTCATTAAATGTTTATTGAGTAAATTAAAGTGTAAGGCCGCTCATAGTTCTGATCTAGCGGGAAATCCATCGCTGTATGATATTTTCTAGAATGGACAGACGGAGTCGGTAGCCTTTTGAATTACCGTAGAGGAAGAATACCTACGAGTACACAAAGTTGATTGAATTATATGCTTCTCATGTTTTATATGCCGTATGTTAGTAAATGCCAAAGTCATGGCAGGGATATAGAGAGGTTAGTCAACACAGAATTCTAACCTGGTCGTATTGTTGGAGATGACTATATTTGGATATTTATATATATAAACTGCCTAAGTATTGTAGGAAGGAAGCCTGGAATCATGGCAAGTCTGATAAGAAATATTACTCATTGAGTATGAATCCGTTGGTCATAAGATACGTCCTTGAGAGAAGGTTAACGGACGTTATTACAATACATATACTATGGCAAAGGAAGGGATCCTTAGACACTTGAATAAGAGGACTATATTGTTAGAGAATCTTCATCCCTTGAAAAGTGATGATCAACATTGTGATGTATGACCTTTTTTGCACCTGTAACTATGACTGTCTTGTTCAACGCCGTATATGTCACGTTCAATAAAATCTATGTACATTCATCACAGCCTTGCGTGCTGCCTATCAGTGACCAGTTGATCACTACTTGTTGGAGTGTCGTTTGAAGAACATTGTTGACATTCGTTCATTTCAACCATTCGCGTTTTAAGTTACCTCTTCATCAATATAAACTGAACTCAACAAATAAGAATGGAGTCAACAGCTAATTATCCCTATACAAGACCCCAATATATGTAGTGGTGTTTGATGGTATTGTATGATGGTGATGTTACTAAATGTAATGTATGAGGCCAGCTGTGAAGGCTCCTGAGATAAAATGTAATTGTGAATTGTCAGAAGGCCTTTCTTGCTACCACTACGACCTCACACTTAATTTTTTTCTTAATGAATGTGGCTACGTAAAGTGTCTAGGGTAATGATATGTAGTGTGGTGTGATAGTTTATAAATACAACCACAGATATTTAAGAAGACTAATAATATTAACAAATGTTAAAATACACTGAACTAACTCACGTGTGTAAAATTTTTGATAGAATTATATTACATTTATTTTGTTCTGGATCAATTTTTTATGTTGACCAGAACTTAAAAGGATTTAGAGATTATGAAAGAAATGCATGGAATATTATATCATAAATGCAATAGTGTACATATATATGTACTATACTAGTTAGTTTTATTAAAATGTTCTAGTAGTCATCTACTTGGGAGGATAGTTAATGTTTGTGCTGTTGGGGTGGCCTCATCACACCTGTCTATATTGACTACACAGTGTCCAGAAAATGGTGGGAATTTTTATGGGGATATTAGTAACTACAAAGCGTTGGTGAATGTCCAGCAGACCAGAGGCTCACTCATCTTGTAGTTGTAGCTCTGGTGCTGAAATCTGGTGGTCCCACCTCTCCGTGCTGGCGGGCAATAATGGTGGTCTCTGTCACAAGAACTGCACAGATACACTCGAGTAAGTCACCAACTGAATAGACACTGCTTTGTTGACAACAGAAACTCACAGCTCTGCAATCAAAGTATGGGCCATGTGTCAAAATCTATTCTCTACCCACGTCTGGACACAACACTGACACAACAACCACATCATACAGACAGGTCAGATCTCTCTGACCAAACAGCACATTTACCATGGTGGTTTTACATCCGATAGATCCTCCCAGACTATAGATTCTGAAAAATATTTATTAGTTTTCTGCCCTAAAAGAGGATAGGTAATATGTTTCATTATTCTCAACACCTGATCTGTCTTGCCTAACCCTTGCTGGAGTTTATGTACATTGTTGGTCCCTAGACCCTGACTTGGGCGGGGGGTCTAGAGCAAATCCCTACTTGTTTGTAAGGCTAGATTTCGATAAGGCAGTATCAAATCACTCGAACATGAAACAATATTCAAAATATATAAGGAAATAATTTCAATCTTACCAGATTATGAATAAATAACACAGAATTGCTAGCAAAACTCAGCTGAGCTGCTGGCTATAGTATGGCGTCCCTAAACTTCTTTCACTTTCTTTCATATGGAAATCACCACACTTTAAAATCTGTGTCTATCACTGAACAACTATTGAGAAATGACCCCAAATCCGCGTCTAAGCGCCGACAATATGCTTGTCTGTGGCCAATCACTGCCTAGGTTTTTTTTTAAATTCAAATTTCCTACCCTAAAGTCATTTCAGTCATGCTTCAGTCAAGTATGGATGGTTATCTGTTAGTCTGTCCGTCTCTACTTGTGTTTCTACAAAAATGTACTTGATTTTTGAACCAACCTTTCTCTCCCCTCCAAAATTTTGTCGTTAAAAGTTATATTTAGACACAGCTACCACCAATGTCCCTCTCTTCCATACTACGTAGATTTGAACACCTGCGTCCCAAGGTCGTGTTTTTTTGTGCAAATAGCGACACTTTTTATTCAATACAGTCTGTCGTTGATTGAACAACACTGTCTTTTGTCATTATCTTCAATATTATCTATCCGTCTGTAAAATTCAGAACATATTAGTGCACTGCTCAGAATGGGCCATCCGGCCAGCTAATTTTTATATTCCTAACATTAATATTAAGAAAAAAGTACTT
Organism: Oreohelix idahoensis; assembly: GCA_024509875.1. Taxonomy (NCBI): domain Eukaryota; kingdom Metazoa; phylum Mollusca; class Gastropoda; order Stylommatophora; family Oreohelicidae; genus Oreohelix; species Oreohelix idahoensis. Next base: position 19,246 of record JAMPIV010021545.1, read on the forward strand.
TTTAAATTTTGTAATATTTCGAACATCTGCGTTTAGCCGCTGAATTCAAATCAAAAGCTTGGTATCGCACAAAAGCGTCCAATAAATGACTGTGGCGTAACATATCTATGGTCCCTTCTGTCGAGTTGCTTACTTTTATGTCAACTTGGGAAACGTGACTTTTCTCCGTTCCCCCCCCCCCCCCCCCCCCCCCCCCCCCCCCCCCCCTCTTCCCCCCCCCCCCCCCCCCCCCCCGCCCCCCAATTGCGTCTCCTTAGCCTTTCTAGTCTCACGCAATCTTTCCAGTCATATTTTTTTCCTTTTTGATCCGCCGTTCCCCTCCTGTCTAGCAAGTCAATTTTTATGGAGGATGATGATCCGCGGTCTAGGCGATCATGTACTATTCGCAGCCTACGCATTATGTTTTTATCCTTACATGTTATCTTTGGAGGGATTTTACTGTTGTATCTCTGTCAATTTCACTACAGCATTTAAAACGCTCAACGTCAAATCCTTCAACACTTTCCTTTTATCTAACTTTGTTCGGTTTTCTGTTTTCTAACCACTTGTCCATTTCTCCCTCTGGCTAGACTCCATGCAGATCATTATCTCATTCGTCTGAGGCATTTTGTTTTGCCTTCCTGTCGTCAGACCTCTTAGATTGACTATTCTCAATTCAGTTCATCAGATCTTAAAAGCCAATCAACCCCCAAATCTAGCACACATTCAATGATTGCTCCTTCATTTTCCCATTTCTCAAACCTTTATGGACTGAATGTTTTCAGGACGCCTATAGTCACAGACACACAAACACACACAGACACACAGACACAGACACACACACACACAGACACACACACACAGACACACAGACACACACAGACACACACAGACACACACAGACACACACAGACACACAGACACACGCACGCACGCACGCACACACACACACACACACATATGTGCATACATAGGGTACCCGATTCGTTAGAACTTTCTGTTTTCTCTACATCTTGTGTTTGTGAAGTGCCTTAGATGATATTCAACATTGTGTTTCGACTCAGCGCATTAATTGTCAGCTGATGATGTGTTATCTTCTGCATCGTTAAGATGCTTGCTACCTTCTGTTTGCATCTCCTTTAACTGGTTTTGTGTCCCAGGCAGTTTTTTTGTTAAATATAGACATCAAAATAACAACGTGTTTTCACAGGTAATGTTTTACTAATACCTCCCAATACAGCACAAGCACAAAATTAAGATTATACCAGAGTTGCATGCTTTCTGTGCTTCTCTATGGTGCGGAATGCTGGAGAGTCACAGAGAAGGAAATGTCAAAATTGTCCTCTTTTCACACAACATGCCTAAGAAAAATTCACCGAATCTTTTGGCCGAATACCATCACCAACCAAGATCTGCTTACTCGTAGCAAGCAAGAGGACATGCACACCATCATAGCTGGCAGACGCTGGAGCTGGGTTGGTCATGTCCTCAGAAGAGACCCCGATGCCATCACAAGAACAGCTATGCTTTGGACCCCTGAAGAAAAGCGAAAGAGAGGCCGACCAAAAACAACTTGGCGGAGGACTGTGGAGGCTGAGATGCAAAGAATGAACCAGAGTTGGGGCACTGTACGAAGGATGGCCACCGACCGTGCAAAGTGGAATCAATTTGTTGTTGCCCTACAAGACGCCACTAGGCGTGATGGCCACTGACTGCTTTGACGGTCGGTGGATAAGGATCGAAGAAGAAGAAGTTTTACTAATAGCAGTAAACATATATTTATGAGAAAATGTCTTATTATATATTTGTTTATTTACTTAATAAAGAATCATTGTTAATCTGCTTAAGAATATTCCAAGTAACAATAGAAGCATTTTGATACTGTGTGAAAGGCAGACATTAGGAAATCTGAATGAGATAGTTAGATACATCTATCTGAAAGAATAAGACCACTGTTGCCTCAGGAATGCAGTACAAGGACACTAATACGAGGATGTGCTTGAGAGAGGGGCTGGCACACTCACCAAGTCAAACAAAATGTTACAGCAACCAATGCTACAAGAGCACGGACAGTGACGTAGCATGTGCTTCTTGTACCGGGTATCAACTGGAGCATGGACAGTGACGTAGCATGTGCTTCTTGTACCGGGTATCAACTGGAGCATGGACAGTGACGTAGCATGTGCTTCTTGTACCGGGTATCAACTGGAGCATGGACAGTGACGTAGCATGTGCTTCTTGTACCGGGTATCAACTGGAGCATGGACAGTGACGTAGCATGTGCTTCTTGTACCGGGTATCAACTGGAGCATGGACAGTGACGTAGCATGTGCTTCTTGTACCGGATATCAACTGGAGCATGGACAGTGACGTAGCATGTGCTTCTTGTACCAGGTATCAACTGGAGCATGGACAGTGACGTAGCATGTGCTTCTTGTACCGGGTATCAACTGGAGCATGGACAGTGACGTAGCATGTGCTTCTTGTACCGGGTATCAACTGGAGCATGGACAGTGACGTAGCATGTGCTTCTTGTACCGGGTATCAACTGGAGCATGGACAGTGACGTAGCATGTGCTTCTTGTACCGGGTATCAACTGGAGCATGGACAGTGACGTAGCATGTGCTTCTTGTACCGGGTATCAACTGGAGCATGGACAGTGACGTAGCATGTGCTTCTTGTACCGGGTATCAACTGGAGCATGGACAGTGACGTAGCATGTGCTTCTTGTACCGGGTATCAACTGGAGCATGGACAGTGACGTAGCATGTGCTTCTTGTACCGGGTATCAACTGGAGCATGGACAGTGACGTAGCATGTGCTTCTTGTACCGGGTATCAACTGGAGCATGGACAGTGACGTAGCATGTGCTTCTTGTACCGGGTATCAACTGGAGCATGGACAATGACGTAGCATGGGCTTCTTGTACGGATATCAACTGGAGCATGGACAGTGACGTAGCATGTGCTTCTTGTACCGGGTATCAACTGGAGCATGGACATTGACGTAGCATGTGCTTCTTGTACCGGGTATCAACTGGAGCATGGACAGTGACGTAGCATGTGCTTCTTGTACCGGGTATCAACTGGAGCATGGACAGTGACGTAGCATGTGCTTCTTGTACCGGGTATCAACTGGAGCATGGACAGTGACGTAGCATGTGCTTCTTGTACCGGGTATCAACTGGAGCATGGACAGTGACGTAGCATGTGCTTCTTGTACCGGGTATCAACTGGAGCATGGACAGTGACGTAGCATGTGCTTCTTGTACCGGGTATCAACTGGAGCATGGACAGTGACGTAGCATGTGCTTCTTGTACCGGGTATCAACTGGAGCATGGACAGTGACGTAGCATGTGCTTCTTGTACCGGGTATCAACTGGAGCATGGACAGTGACGTAGCATGTGCTTCTTGTACCGGGTATCAACTGGAGCATGGACAGTGACGTAGCATGTGCTTCTTGTACCGGGTATCAACTGGAGCATGGACAGTGACGTAGCATGTGCTTCTTGTACCGGGGTATCAACTGGAGCATGGACATTGACGTAGCATGTGCTTCTTGTACCGGGTATCAACTGGAGCATGGACAGTGACGTAGCATGTGCTTCTTGTACCGGGTATCAACTGGAGCATGGACATTGACGTAGCATGTGCTTCTTGTACCGGGTATCAACTGGAGCATGGACAGTGACGTAGCATGTGCTTCTTGTACCGGGTATCAACTGGAGCATGGACAGTGACGTAGCATGTGCTTCTTGTACCGGGTATCAACTGGAGCATGGACAGTGACGTAGCATGTGCTTCTTGTACCGGGTATCAACTGGAGCATGGACAGTGACGTAGCATGTGCTTCTTGTACCGGGTATCAACTGGAGCATGGACAGTGACGTAGCATGTGCTTCTTGTACCGGGTATCAACTGGAGCATGGACAGTGACGTAGCATGTGCTTCTTGTACCGGGTATCAACTGGAGCATGGACAGTGACGTAGCATGTGCTTCTTGTACCGGGTATCAACTGGAGCATGGACATTGACGTAGCATGTGCTTCTTGTACCGGGTATCAACTGGAGCATGGACAGTGACGTAGCATGTGCTTCTTGTACCGGGTATCAACTGGAGCATGGACATTGACGTAGCATGTGCTTCTTGTACCGGGTATCAACTGGAGCATGGACAGTGACGTAGCATGTGCTTCTTGTACCGGGTATCAACTGGAGCATGGACAGTGACGTAGCATGTGCTTCTTGTACCGGGTATCAACTGGAGCATGGACAGTGACGTAGCATGTGCTTCTTGTACCGGGTATCAACTGGAGCATGGACAGTGACGTAGCATGTGCTTCTTGTACCGGGTATCAACTGGAGCATGGACAGTGACGTAGCATGTGCTTCTTGTACCGGGTATCAACTGGAGCATGGACAGTGACGTAGCATGTGCTTCTTGTACCGGGTATCAACTGGAGCATGGACAGTGACGTAGCATGTGCTTCTTGTACCGGGTATCAACTGGAGCATGGACAGTGACGTAGCATGTGCTTCTTGTACCGGGTATCAACTGGAGCATGGACAGTGACGTAGCATGTGCTTCTTGTACCGGGTATCAACTGGAGCATGGACAGTGACGTAGCATGTGCTTCTTGTACCGGGTATCAACTGGAGCATGGACAGTGACGTAGCATGTGCTTCTTGTACCGGGTATCAACTGGAGCATGGACATTGACGTAGCATGTGCTTCTTGTACCGGGTATCAACTGGAGCATGGACAGTGACGTAGCATGTGCTTCTTGTACCGGGTATCAACTGGAGCATGGACGTTGACGTAGCATGTGCTTCTTGTACCGGGTATCAACTGGAGCATGGACAGTGACGTAGCATGTGCTTCTTGTACCGGGTATCAACTGGAGCATGGACAGTGACGTAGCATGTGCTTCTTGTACCGGGTATCAACTGGAGCATGGACAGTGACGTAGCATGTGCTGCTTATAACGGGTATCAACTGGAGCATGGACAGTGACGTAGCATGTGCTTCTTGTACCGGGTATCAACTGGAGCATGGACAGTGACGTAGCATGTGCTTCTTGTACCGGGTATCAACTGGAGCATGGACAGTGACGTAGCATGTGCTTCTTGTACCGGGTATCAACTGGAGCATGGACAGTGACGTAGCATGTGCTTCTTGTACCGGGTATCAACTGGAGCATGGACAGTGACGTAGCATGTGCTTCTTGTACCGGGTATCAACTGGAGCATGGACAGTGACGTAGCATGTGCTTCTTGTACCGGGTATCAACTGTAGCATGGACAGTGACGTAGCATGTGCTTCTTGTACCGGGTATCAACAGGAGCATGGACATTGACGTAGCATGTGCTTCTTGTACCGGGTATCAACTGGAGCATGGACAGTGACGTAGCATGTGCTTCTTGTACCGGGTATCAACTGGAGCATGGACAGTGACGTAGCATGTGCTTCTCGTACCGGGTATCAACTGGAGCATGGACAGTGACGTAGCATGTGCTTCTTGTACCGGGTATCAACTGGAGCATGGACAGTGACGTAGCATGTGCTTCTTGTACCGGGTATCAACTGGAGCATGGACAGTGACGTAGCATGTGTTTCTTGTACCGGGTATCAACTGGAGCATGGACAGTGACGTAGCATGTGCTTCTTGTACCGGGTATCAACTGGAGCATGGACATTGACGTAGCATGTGCTTCTTGTACCGGGTATCAACTGGAGCATGGACAGTGACGTAGCATGTGCTTCTTGTACCGGGTATCAACTGGAGCATGGACAGTGACGTAGCATGTGCTTCTTGTACCGGGTATCAACTGGAGCATGGACAGTGACGTAGCATGTGCTTCTTGTACCGGGTATCAACTGGAGCATGGACAGTGACGAAGCATATGCTTCTTGTACCGGGTATCAACTGGAGCATGGACAGTGACGTAGCATGTGCTTCTTGTACCGGGTATCAACTGGAGCATGGACAGTGACGAAGCATGTGCTTCTTGTACCGGGTATCAACTGGAGCATGGACAGTGACGTAGCATGTGCTTCTTGTACCGGGTATCAACTGGAGCATGGACAGTGACGTAGCATGTGCTTCTTGTACCGGGTATCAACTGGAGCATGGACAGTGACGTAGCATGTGCTTCTTGTACCGGGTATCAACTGGAGCATGGACAGTGACGTAGCATGTGCTTCTTGTACCGGGTATCAACTGGAGCATGGACAGTGACGTAGCATGTGCTTCTTGTACCGGGTATCAACTGGAGCATGGACAGTGACGAAGCATGTGCTTCTTGTACCGGGTATCAACTGGAGCATGGACAGTGACGTAGCATGTGCTTCTTGTACCGGGTATCAACTGGAGCATGGACATTGACGAAGCATGTGCTTCTTGTACCGGGTATCAACTGGAGCATGGACAGTGACGTAGCATGTGCTTCTTGTACCGGGTATCAACTGGAGCATGGACAGTGACGTAGCATGTGCTTCTTGTACCGGGTATCAACTGGAGCATGGACAGTGACGTAGCATGTGCTTCTTGTACCGGGTATCAACTGGAGCATGGACAGTGACGTAGCATGTGCTTCTTGTACCGGGTATCAACTGGAGCATGGACAGTGACGTAGCATGTGCTTCTTGTACCGGGTATCAACTGGAGCATGGACAGTGACGTAGCATGTGCTTCTTGTACCGGGTATCAACTGGAGCATGGACAGTGACGTAGCATGTGCTTCTTGTACCGGGTATCAACTGGAGCATGGACAGTGACGTTGCATGTGCTTCTTGTACCGGGTATCAACTGGAGCATGGACATTGACGTAGCATGTGCTTCTTGTACCGGGTATCAACTGGAGCATGGACGTTGACGTAGCATGTGCTTCTTGTACCGGGTATCAACTGGAGCATGGACAATGACGTAGCATGGGCTTCTTGTACGGATATCAACTGGAGCATGGACAGTGACGTAGCATGTGCTTCTTGTACGGATATCAACTGGAGCATGGACAATGACGTAGCATGGGCTTCCTGTACGGATATCAACTGGAGCATGGACAGTGACGTAGCATGGGCTTCCTGTACGGATATCAACTGGAGCATGGACAGTGACGTAGCATGTGCTTCTTGTACGGGTATCAACTGGCGGTGGTAGCTCTGTGCTCCATCATGATTATGATGATGATGTTTTGTCTCTAAGGTGAAAAAAGAACGAGAACTTTTGTGTTAGTCTTAAAAGAGACCCTATATATACTTCTTCCTCGTTCGCCCTCAGGCCTCTACATTAATGACTCTAATAAAGGCAAGGTTCCTGACATCTCAAACAGTTTTTCTTGGAGAGACGTGGGTTGTTGCCATATGCCACTCCGTTCACTGCTGTAAGTTGGGCAGGACTGGAGCAAGTTGTTCAGCTGTCATTGGGCTGGTGCCACATGAGCAGAGATCTGTTAGACCAATCCTGTACTTGTGAAATAGATGGTACCTCAACCTATTGTGACCAACGATAAGCGGAAAAGGATGACCTGGTCTCGCCTATATAGCTGGTGTAGGCATCATCTTTTATTTGACCTGGATGTTTTCTGTTCCTATATATATACGTTAGTTATTTTAAACCAATCGAGTGAAATAATAGGAAAAGTTCATTTAACAACAAAAAAACAGGACTTTTACAGTTATGATGAAATAGCCCTATTCTTTGGTCGTCTGTAACCTTATTCATCATCGATCTCATTTCCTTCTTGCCCATTGTTGCCCTGTTCATTTATTATCGCTCGCAAACTCAATTTATTTTATTGAATTTTAACTTTAATCTTTCCTGTCTTGGCGCTTTGATGAAACGTTATCCTTCATAACAACTAGCTTCAGTATATGCTAGTAACTGCAAAGTTAGCAACACGGAAGTTATCTGATAACATAATCGACTATTTAACCATGTGTGTTTCCCCTCATTTGATTCAGTGAAATGCCTAGCATTTGGCAGTTGAAGACAAATGTCCTTCAAAGTTTAACCATCTGGGACAGACACGTGAGGATCGCTTTCCACAGATGGTCTGTCTTTGATGGCGAAATTGAAGAGTAAATGTCTTGTCTGAGACAACAGCGAGACAATGACGTAGCGCCGACAGTTTCGACGAGCAGGAGATAACTCTAGTCTTGATATTGATAACCATCTTTGATCAAGGGCCAACAGTCGCTCTCAGACGATCAATGACAGCCCTTTTCTGTGGAGATCCCTTCCGTTTCACCGATTGACGGGTGTGGACTAGCGAGCAAGCGCTCAGATATGGCACTTGCAAGGAAGGAACCGAATAACTGGATGATAGGTGGGGCTAGAGGAGCGGCCTAACGGTTGCCACAGATTGGGATTAGCCGTTATAATGTAACGCAGGGGGATTGAATTTCGTTACGTTTTACAAACATTCGTAGTGCAAAGTTGAGTTCCAAAGTGATTCATAATTTAATTCAAAGTATTTATTAAATCCCAACTCGCGTTTCAAGTAGTTTCGTGATAAGGAAACTGCATAAATCTGAGTCTACTCATTGAGTGTTGGCGTCTATCGGAAAGAAGCTAGAAAGCCTACATCCGGATAGCAGAACTCGTAAAATAGGACATCACAAACTTCCTAAGCTACAAGGAAGCATATCCAAGCCCACTTTTATACACTTGTGTCAGCATTGTTATTCGTCTGTTCACTCACTCACATGTTTATTCTCTGTACATCAAGGTGAACTCACTCTAAAGCTTATTGTCTGAACCAAGTTCAGTAACTCAACGAGTCAGTGCATGAAGTAAATTCATCTATTCAAAACATGTATTACATGACGTGAATTATTCAATCAAGATTCATTGCACGAAGCCTAACTCAACAGGAATATCAGTTCGTAAAGAATTCAATTCAAGTCAAGCTAGGTTAGATGCAAGACCAGACAGCCGACAATCATGGCACAATTGTCACCAGTCCATCTACGCTAGACATATTTCAAATCGTGCATGGACAATACACGTGTGATATTTACAGCAGAAATTACTAATCTTTGAGATGGCCCATACTGTAAGAAAGACTTCTACATTGAACAGTCTGTGCGCACCCGTGTAGGATCATACAGTGCAGGAGATTGAGTGGCTCACGGACTCTGTAGGTTATTGTCATCAGTGTGGTAACAGTTTATCGCATCAGCATATCATTCTTCACATAGGTTCGCTATCATATTTAATTAACTACTTTTTACATTGCATTGCAAATTATAATCTATAATCATCCTTTTTTACTTTCTACTAATCCTATGTGTGTATATATTTAACAAATAAGCGAATTTAGCACTGTTGATCGTTAACTTGTTAATTATTAAGTTATATCCCTCGTATTGTTTGTATAAAGGCTGTCGCGGGGTGTCTACCCTGATCTGCGGTAGTGGTTCTACAAGTATGAGGGTTTTCAGAGATATAACTTTCGCTCAAGATTCCTATTGGCTGAGATATAAATAGAAGAATGATGCTTATATTTCAGGGAGTCTAACGGGGATTAGTAGAATAACAAGTCATCCAAACCTAGTATTATCCACACAAGTCTGTGAGAAAATATGTTTTGGCTCGTATTTTATCAGCCCCGGCTAAAGGTGATTCAACAAATTATTAATTGTATAGCTCAGTATCTATATGTATTTTTTTAAAATGATTCATGCCGGTACAGATAACAAATTCACTCAAAATGATAAACTCAAACCTATATTTATACTTTCATCAATTAAAAAAAAAGATTTATTGTGGATTATTTTATCAACAGGTTAAAAGAATGACAATTGATTTTGTCAAACTACATACTTAGTCGTCCCCCTTCTACGATGAGGTGTAGAGGTTTGAAAGAGAGAGCGCCAGACTATCCTATCGGCTGTCTTCCTCCTGGCCTGGTTCCATTCTCGTCCTCGGTCGTTCACAGATTGTCTAATGTTGTCCTCCCAGCGGACTCAGGGTCGTCCTGGGGTCTGGATCCCTGGCTCTTTGTTTCCCATGCTTGTCGTGGTAGCCGATCTCCCATTCTGCAGACATGGCCAAACCATCTTAGTTGGGACTTGAAATAGGGTCTGTGTTGAGTTGTTGCGTTTGTCCTTGCATATTAACGTCCAACTTAGTATTAATAAAGAGTATTCACAACCTCTGGCCATGTCTTGAATCTTTCTTGGTTCTCATTCATTAATTGAATTTCATGCCTCAATTGTATATTACGCGAATGCTGGGTCGAACTGATTAACAATTCAATGATATCGACTTGAGAAGTCCAAGGTATTGTGAGTCCACAAGATACACTTTATTACGGAAAAACATATGTGACGAAATCATGAGCATTGTTCATAGTAAAAACATACATTAAACTGATTTCACTTGAATACATATTAGTATCAGTCCGTGTCCTAAAGAATTAATGTCAACAGAACATCATGGCTATATGCGCGCGCTGTTGTGGTTACAAAAGCCGGTAATGAGCGCATGTGTCTTGACGAATATATATTAAGACTGATTAACGATCCTTCCATAATTCAGGTTATCTACTAACCTTATAATTCCATCCTTTATAATATCAATCTTACTGACCCTGTGTCCTTATATAAAATTCTATATATTGCGGCAATTATGAAGCCTAACATTGGAAGGATGTGAGATACGTCTTCACGGGACAATCAACATAAAAAGGGTCCAGTATCTAAGTCACGAAGCGTGACCTTATCAACGCTAACACGTCACAATTTGACCGTGTAATTTGCGTTCACTAATCCGGGAAGTATCAGCATCAATCTATATTAATTCCATCACCCTAAAATTGCGCACTGCCAACTATAGCAGACGACATCAATAAAAACACCGTAACAATCCGCTGCCCGACGGGGAAAAAAAAATCTATTAGATAGATTTTTTTGAACTATCTTAATCAAACATCTGAAAAATTTAAAAAAAAACCCGACATATGGCCTACGATGTTCTGACTAGAACAGTGTCGTGGTCATGTCGATATTATACTAATCATGTAATATACTAACATTCATGTTATACATGGATATTATATTAACCAAAGGAGTGTCAACTGTCGCTAAATAATTATCTCAAAATCTGTCGTGACTAAATAATGAAGTGTTATGTAAAGAAAATTATTCTAACTAATTAAAATTAAACTAATTAATCATAGTATGTGTGTAGGGTATGAATGCATTTAAAATTTAATCAAACAAAATAAAAGATAGTATCATAATAACAGAATTGAGAAGTAAAGACAAGTAAAGTGAAGGAAAAGATAAAGTATAAATTAATTTAGTTAGGTGTGTTTAAAATTAATCATGTGTATCGATTAATTAATAACTAATTAACTTAATGAATTACTAAAAAAAACAAGAATATTCATACATTTTATGTAAACATCTTAACTAATTTCATATAATATTTTGTTTTAATTTCTTTCGGAGAATGTACATATTGGTTGATTCACTGCACAGTATTCGAAGTGTCATTCGTATGTAGGTAGTTCATATCATTTTCATCGCTGAAATACATCATCGTTCCAAAGTCATTCTTGTTCAGTATTACTTTTTGAAATTGTGGACAATTATTATTCGACTTCAGTAGGGTGTCTCGAAAGTACATCAGCCATTATATTTTCAGTTCCGGGTATGGCTTCGATGACAAAGTCGTAAGCTTGTAACAGAATAGCGAATCTGGCAAGTTTGGGGCTTTTGTGATTAGAGCGACGTAACGATGCCACCGCCTTCTGATCCGTTTGGATCACGAAGGGTGCGCCCAACACGAACTTTTCAAGTTTAGTGATCGCCCAAACCAGTGCCAGTAGCTCTTTGTCCACTGTCAAATATTTTGTTTCAGGCAACTTAAGTTTTCGTGATATATACAGAGTTGGATGAAGTATACCGTCGTGAAATTGAAGCAAACAAGCTCCGATACCGTAATTACTGGCATCTGTACGAAGAAGAAACTTTTTAGAAGCATCTGGTAACCTCAAAATTGGTGGATTTGAAAAGATTGTCAATATCCTGCGAAAAGTTTTGTCGCATTCGTCAGTCCATTTCACCGTCAACGGCATGTCTTTTTTTAACAATGATGACAAGACAGCCGTGATGGATGATACGTTAGGTACAAATCTACTGTAGTATTGGACCAACCCTAATAAACTCCTAACCTGTTTCTTCGTTTGAGGAACTGATAAATTTAAAATTTTAGATACCGTACTGGGGACAGTTTTAATACGTCCAGCCCCAATAATATATCCCAGGAAGGTTATCTCCTGAAATGCTATTTGTATTTTCGTAGGTTTAGCGGTTAAGTGGTTTTCCCTTAATATTTCCAAAACACATCTAAGCCCCGAAAAATGTTCCTCAAATGACGAACTAAATAAACATATGTCGTCAATGTATGTAATAATGTCTGGTCTACCTGATAAAATTTTTCGCATCATGCGAATAAAGGTAGCCGGAGCGTTCATAATCCCAAAAGGCATCACATTCCACTGGTAAAGACCTTGTGGAGTCGAAAACGCTGTGTAATATTTGGCCTTTTCGGTTAGTGATATCTGCCAATAACCTTTAGTTAGGTCTATCTTTTGTGAACAATGTCGCAGTAGATAGACGATATACGAAACTTATGCTGCATTGGCTGAGCATAGTTAGCATGATCAATCACGTTACTGTATATCGTAGGCATGGTAAAAACAAATAAAGACAGGAATACAAAGTGTTATCGTAGATAAGACAACACAAGTGTCACCTATAGAAAACCTACAAGACCTAAGTCATATAAGAATAAATGACCCATAAAGAAAAGAAATGATGACTGACTATGCTGAGTCATCAAAGATGTGACGAACAGTGTTACTGTAACCTGTTATTTGCGTGGCGCAGAATCAGGTACTAATTGTAATTTTAGACAATGGTGGTGAAAGTAAGCACCATTATCACGCTCGATAACCATCCGAGCATCTCTGTTGTTACGAAAGGTAACCAACGCCTCACTATTCCGACCATTGAAGGATGGCAGAAGACAAACAAACCTAACGTTTGCTGTATAATTGAAGAAATTGCCAAGTGCCTGCCATGTAGTATCTTGTGGCAGATTGTGCACTAACAAAGTGCGAGAATATTCACTTTTGCCAATATAAGTAATATCATTGTCACGAAATTGTGAACGATGACGATATGTATTCCTTGTCATATCAAGAGAATTAAATTTACCTTTATCCATCAACGTATAAATTTTATTAGATGAAGTATCATCATGACTGAAATTATGACGATATCTATCATTACCAAAGGTAGTAGGTTTCATACCTGTCGTAGCCACTTCCTAGCTGTGCAAAGTAAAAACTTTGCCGACAGACTTATTAATCTGAACTTTATCGTACAAGTTCATTATAAACTCACTATTATTTCTCTTTTTAGTGAAGTCATTCCCATCGTAACCCAATTCAGCATTTTTTTTAGAATCAATTTCAATATGATTCTGTCGCCAAGATTTATTAATTGAATTGGCGATATTATCATGTCGAGGGAAGGTGTACCTGCCTCGAAATGATTTTCTCACATTCGATGGAGGATTAATATTGACCTTGGTCGATGTATGTACAGGGACATCATAAGAAGTATTCATCACCTTGTCAACTTGAGTGCTAATTGGTGTGCATGTAGTGTCAATATTAACTTTGATATTATCCTTATTATTATTTTGATGGAGAGTCCCATCATTCTCCTCTTTTTCATAAATAGTACAAAGACTAAATTTTGAAACTGATGTGCCACATGTATTAAGATTCTTGGCACGTAATGTAGCCATTGCAATGATGGCGTTAGCATTGCCATCAAATTGCAAATTTTTCCTTTCTCATTCAATAATATCTTCTGGGGTGCAATCTCTACTGCCGTAAATACGACCCACCATCAGATCTGCAATTGGATTCTTTAACATACAGACCTTAACATTACCCGAAAAGAAAGGCGTATTAATATGAATTATAGCAGTGGGGTAGTACTCAATTGTACCACCAAAGGTCATACACCTAACTGTTAAAGTCTGTGTAGTTGTTAACTCATACTGGCTACTAGTTGTTGAATCACGCTTTATTTGTTAAATGACGTGAATGTCCACCAGTTGATAAATGTAGATGTTGGGACTGGTGTAGTAAAGTGTAACGATTGTCAACTCATTAAACCCAGCACAGTTTTGGTCATACAGGTCATCTTGTCCCGGAACGTGATGAGGCTCCGACAAGAATGTGAGTGTAGACAATGAGTGTGTATAGGAATGTCAGTACGCGAATGGTAGAATGATTCGATAGAGTTGACAGGTTGGTAGTACATCACTCATACTCACACTGTTCGAATTCAAGAAGTACTGGAACTATGGTGGTCTTTTTATAACATTTAATGAGACGCACACTTGGACAGTACGTGTATAGTTACAGGAACAAATGTCGACATAGACAGCATAATGTTGATCACAGGAATATCATCTTAAGTTAGCATTCATGCTTGGCAAATATCATAATGGAGCATTCGTAAATAAGCATTCAGAGTTCCATCATGTAAATCATCTGGCTTTACTGACTGGGCACGTCAGACCATAACCAATATATAGGAAGGCTCCTAGACTTAACCTCGTCTAGCGAATATCCCTTCACGTAAAGTTCAATATATATATTTTCCATAAAGATATAGGAATCCCAGACATGGGTTCTCACATGTAGCAGTGATCTCTTGGTTCATCGAGCGATAGTACAGGCATCCCTTTTTCTCACTCGATAAATACAAAGTATATGAATTTCAACATGGCTGTGCTTCTCTCGTGAGCTTCACTCACTATTGGATACAGACCAAAATTGGTCATTCGTTAAATGTCCTCATTTCTTCATAGCTTCTCTCATAGAGGTAATTGAATAATATCATACAATCTAGTGCGGATACATAGGAATGTCATCTTCCTTTGAATAAATATTCTTTTCAAAAGTACCACTGTGCATCTGCTTATCGACAACGATGGCGAAGCCCAAGTTCATAATAAATTGTGGTTTTACCTTTCTATGCGAAATATAACTTTCCCATTCCTTGGCAAAAGAGAATAAACACTGGGGTAAAGTACATACAACATGTCTAAATGACTATCACTTTTCCCCATCTACTTATAGATCACTTTTTCGGCAAAAAAGCCTGCTACAACAAAATTCGACATCTCGACAGGATGGCAGCCATGAATCACACCCCTTGCTAGCGATACTTCCGCTGCATAGCCTTTGACCTTTTCTAGCGACAACCAATATAGTTCGACTTAGAAATGTAAAGATATCCATATATAAGACAGACTCGTCCTACTCATACAAACACTACGTATAAATTCAGGCCATAGATATACTGAAGCAAGAACAATCTATTCCTACCCAGCCAAAGAATAAATCGCAGTAGGCCTAGAATCGTCCGCGGAGTCCGATCGAAGATGACGAAACTACTTTCAAGGGAAGTAACTCAAAAATGACTTCTCCTTAAGCACTTAAAAAAGGAAATACTTTGTTTACAAAATATTTGCGAACATAATAAGTATATAAATGTATTATATTGCAAGATAGTAAAAATTGCCCTTTACAAGGAAGAGCGGGAAGAGGATGCCCACAGCTTAAAGTAGACACTGTGGTTGGCTCAAATAATGTTTTGCATTGGGGGCACTGAGATGCTCTCCCAAAATCAAAAGCGGCACATGCCATATTATTAGAGTCATCATTATCTTTATTTTGTTTATAGGCTTCGTGGGACTCTTGCTGTGCAGAGTTCGCCTGGTAATGAGCTTTATGTTTTTTGAATTGTGCTCTACCTCTGTCATTATTGCCTCTGTACTTATCATTGTTTCCATCATTATAACCCCTACTCGGGTTTGAATCATAGCTCCTTTGGTTACTATCATCATATTCATTATAATGAGTATCTCTGTAATTATGATCTTGTTGTCTCCATGAAGGAAAACTTGGATAGTTTCTAGAATGACTTCCTTTGCGAAAGTTCCTGTAATTATGACCACCCCTGAATCGAGGGCTGTCAGCTCTTCTCCAGGTATTCGAAGAAGAACCCTGAAATGATTGGTTACCTTGGTTCTGATAACTGTAATAGTTACCTTTTTTATTAAACTTATTTTGAGGTCCTTGGAATTTGTGAGAGTGATTAGGGTTGTATGGTGTTGCAGAAGCAACTGGCATACCTTCTTTAACCTTACTGTTGCTAATAGCTACGTCCGGATGTGCAGTGACGTATTGGGTACAATACTGTTCCATTTCTTTTAGAGACTTAAGTTTACGCTCATGTAAGAATTCGAGGAAAGGTTTATTTATACTTGACATAATCTTGTCTCTGAGTATCAAGTCCATAAGGGCTTCATAAGTCTTTTCTGTTTTGGATAGCTCAATCCAACGATCAAATGTAAGACGTGTCCTTGCAATGAATTCTGAGAATTCTACACCTGCCTCAGGCACCATTGTCTTAAACAACTTCCGATAACCCTCTTCAGACAACTGATACTTCTTTAATAAGGCTGCCCTAATAACATCATAGTTATCTTTGTCAGCCTCTTCAACCAAACTTAAACTAGTCAGAGAATCACCTTTCAGATTTTCTGATAACTGGTTAGCATATTGTGATTTGTCCACATTATGGGCTCGACACGAGCGTTCAAATCTATTTAGCCAGAATGTTATGTCATCACTGGAAGGGTTGAACGCTGGTACCTTGACCTTGTAAGTAAAGGGTTTACCATTACCACCAGATGCTTGATTACCATCACTTATGTTTGTTAATTTTAACTTTTCTAACTCAAATGCTAAAAGTTCTTTTTGGTGTTCATGTTCTCTTATTGCTTTTTTCTCTTGAGCTTCAGCTTGTAATTTTCTCTCTTCTGCAGCAGCCTCATCTTTTCTTTTCTCTTTTTCCATTTCCATCTGGAATCTTTTTTCATCAGTCTGTATCTGCAATTTCTTTTGTTCATCCTCTCTTTGTAATTTTTTTTCCTCAGCTGCTAATTTTTTCTCCTCAATCAATGCTTTTCTTTCTTCAGCAGCAGCAGCAAGTTTTCTCTCTTCTGCAGCTAATGCTTTGTCATATTGAGCAACTGCCCATTCTTCTAATTGCTGACCAGTCTTATCAAGAGCCCTGCCTTGTGTGATAAAATAATCTAATGTAGACATCTTGTCTAATAAGATCAGTAATTTGCAAAAGTAAATAAATTCACTTTCTTAGTCTTAATCAAAGACCTTGTATGATAACTTTTTAACCTGTGGAAAATAGTACTTAACTATCCCAATCACTGTGGGAAACAAGCCTTACAAAGGTCTTGTATAAATCCTTATATAATAACAGCTATAAGTTGCTGGTTCACTCTATAATATAAGTGCAGTGCACCAGAAATAGTGTTTTATATCATCAACTGTGTACCTTTAGTAATAGCAATTAACTATCAGTTGATTCTTGTACATCAATTTATATGATCAACTATATTTCAAATAGTGTATGTCGATCAGGCACAAAACAAAACAGTTATACAGAAGAACATGAAAACATTTGCGGAAATGAAATAAATCAAATGGGAAAAAAAACAATAAAAGATAAACCGCAAGAGGATAACAAATACAAATAACGCCACAGTATATAAATATAAATTGAGAATAGAACTGAAAGATAGAATAGGGTAGACCAACAAATTACAAACAAATCAAAACAAACTAAAGAACAGAGGAATATTACAAAAACAACAATGAGTACAGTCTTCACAGCTAACACTAATAGCAACAGCTGTCGCAGCAAATTTTCAATCAAGAAAATTGCACCTATAGAAACGCACACATCAGACCCTCTATTACGTGGGATACTCTGTTGTGTGACACCGCCCAACCAAAACAACAACCCGCTGGATACAAACAAATATCACATATAAATATTTAAACATAAATACATAAATGCATAAATAGTATGGCAATATGATGTAAATAGAGTGTTGCAGAAAGAATGTGTTGGAATGAAGGCTCAGTTACACTGCCTAATAGTACAGTACTGTGGTACTTTATTAAACAAATACTTCTGGTCTAATTATTTTAAATTCAACACAGAAATAGAAGCTCCATCGTTGATGTGAATGATAACAATCGATGTAGGACTTCTCAGTTCAATAACATTTCCTTTCGCAAACACTGTCAAATATTCTCCAGTCCTGATGTGTAATGTTCTATGTTTCAACCAAGCTTGCTGTGTAACACTGTCAGTTGTATGGCAAATGTCCAACGAACCAAATGTCAACAAACGCTGACCTAGTTACTGCATACTGTCGACAGGACAGGTCACGCTGACATCACTGTAGAGTTGTACTGTTGATGTATTTGTGTGTCGTAACAGACCCCAAGGAACGTCTGGTCTCAGTAGTTTACTTCTCAATATGGTTACTGTGCAGGTTGACCCAGGAAGCTGGCACACCAGTTGCGCATGATGGGAGAGGTTCTCTTGTCTTACACAAAGGTTTAGTAAATGACAATCCAGTCTCAGTACTTTTTGATTCTGGATGCACAACTATTGGGGTTAGGCAGTCACTCATAGATCCTTCTCATTCTACAGGCAAAGTAGTCAAATGCGTAACATTTGGCGGCACCATAGAGAAATACTCTACCGCTATCATTAGGATTGCTACTCCTTTCTTCACAGGAGATGTACACGCATGTCTTTTGCCGGATCCGATCGCTGATCTTATCATCGGTCGCATTCACGGAGTCAAAGAATGCACTCCGGAGCAAATTTCCGTTTGGGAAAATCAAAATATGCAATCTGCTAATGCAGTAGTCACTAGAGCTCAAGCTTTCAATATGCCTGAAACTTCATCTTTGAAGATAATGAAGTGCATAACCAAGATGATCCCTTGGTAATTTCTCGTGACTCGTTTATAAAACAACAAGAAGAAGATCCGACTCTTAAGAAATTCTTCACTCTTGTAAAAAAAGTTGATCCGAATAAAGATTCAAATTGTAAATCTTGGATTACAATGAAGAATGGCGTACTTGTACGTATGGTGCAAGACTCCACTAAGTCAAGTCATTCTCAGATTCTTGTACCCAAGAATTTGAGAATTAAGATCTTACAACATGCACACGACTCTCAGTGTGCTGGTCACATGGGTTTTTCCCGTACAAAGTCAAGAGTTCTTGCGGCTTTCTTTTGGCCTTTTGTGAACAAGGACATACGGATCTATTGTCGATCCTGTAAAGTATGTCAAGAAGTCAAATCCAAAGGTCCTCGTCATGCTGCGCCTATTCAGGCTGCAGATATTCCTATTCGTCCATTCCAGAAAATGGCGATAGACATCATTGTTCCATTCAAGATCAAATCTGCTAGAGGACATCAGTGTATCTTAACGTGTGTAGACATGTGCACACGTTGGCCAGAGGCTATCCCTCTAAAGAGCATTACTACCGCTGACATTGCAGATGCTCTTTGGCTTATATTTTCTCGGCTGGGATTCCCCGGAGAAATATTATCAGATCATGGCACCCAACTGATATCGGATACCATGTCTCAAGTAATGTCTACTCTACAGATAGAGAGATCTTTGAGTAGCATCTATCATCCTATGTCCAATGGGATGGTCGAGCGACTAAATAGAACACTTAAGAACTTATTAGGGAAGATAACTGAGGATCATCCTCAAGATTGGGATAGGGTTTTACCCGCGGCCCTCTTCGCATACAGAGAGGTCCCCAATGAATATACAGGGTTTTCGCCCTTTGAACTTGTCTTTGGCGCGCGACCGCGCGGCCCAATGTCTTTGCTGCATGATCTTATAACAGCTGACAATATTGACGATGACACAAAATCTTCTTACGAGTATGTCATCGCGCTGAGACAAAAGATTATCGAAGCATGCAAATTGGCAACGTCCTCTTCTGAATTAGCTAAGCAGAAGGCAAGACAATTTGCTAATAAGAAGAGAACTTTACGACAACTTTGTCCTGGTGACAAAGCATTTGTTTTGCTACCTTGTCGTGAAAATAGACTCCTTATTAGTTGGAAAGGTCCGTACGATATAATATCGAAAATTTCAGATGTTGACTACATCGTCGATATTAACGGGAAGCATAAAACCTTCCACATCAATATGCTTACGGAGTTCCATGAACGTCCTGACTATCTACAGCCTATTTTCCAGGCAACGGACGATTCTCATGTCAAACATGGTCATTACTCATCACTGTCTGTAATACAGGATGAGGAAACAAGTTTTTCGGATGTTAATCTTCCGCTTCCAATGATCCCACTTCATTCTAGTGAATCATGGAAAGACGTTACTGTTTCTCCTGATTTGTCTCTAGGAGAACAGCGACAAGTTTCGTCTATGTTACAAACATTTCAGGATGTCCTCACTGACATCCCTGGACAAACTCATGTCATTGAGCATGACATTGTTCTAACTGAACATACTCCAATTAGGGTTAGATCTTATCCTATCCCTATACATTTCCAAACACAGGTTGAAAAGGAGTTGGATGAAATGATAGATTTACAAATAATCGAACCATCCACTTCTGCATATTCTTCGCCGATGGTTATTGTTCGAAAAAAAGACAATAACATACGTCTTTGCGTTGACTATCGCAAATTGAATCAAGTTACGAAGTTCGATGCTGAACTTATGCCTTTACTGGAAGAACTACTTACTCGTCTTTCTAAATCGCATTTTTTCACTAAACTTGATTTGTCTAAAGGATATTGGCAAGTTCCATTATCCGAACGCGCCAAACCTCTTACCGCTTTCTCTACTCCCAGAGGCCTTTTCCAATGGAATTTTATGCCTTTCGGCCTTATGAACGCACCAGCTACATTTGTACGCATGATGCGTCGAATCCTATCGTATCGGTCAGATGTCATTGCTTATCTAGACGACATCTGTCTTTTCAGCGATACTTGGGAAGATCACTATTCAGGGTTAGTTGAATTATTATCAACTCTGCGTGAGTATAACCTGACAGCAAAACCATCTAAAGCTTGTATTGGCTTTAGCGAAATTGCTTTCTTAGGCCATCGAGTAGGTCACGGTTTCTTGAAGACAGAAGACCATAATATCACTAAGATACTTAACATCTCTATCCCTAGGACTAAAAAGCAAGTGCGAAGTCTTTTAGGTCTCATACAATTTTATGGACGTTTCATTCCGAATCTGTCCTCTATCATGGCACCTCTCTCTACACTATTAAAGAAAGGGTCGCCTAACATGGTTCACTGGTCTCATGAATGCCAATCTTCACTAGAGAAGATCAAAACTATGTTTTCATCACCACCTATTTTAGTGTTACCTACAACAGATAAGACATTCGTTCTTCGTAGTGACGCTTCATCCACTGGGATTGGAGCGGCACTAATGCAAGAGTACTCTGGAACTCTGCATCCTGTAATGTATATATCCAGAAAACTTAATGCTGCAGAAAGGAATTACTCGGTTTTAGACCGTGAATTATTGGCAATGGTTTGGTCAATTCTCAAACTCCAAAGATTCCTTCTGGGGGCGCATTTCGTAGTGGAAACTGACCAAAAAGCTCTTACGGCTATCCAAAGTAAGAACTTGAAGAGCTCGAGATCAACTCGATACGCAATCGCTCTTCAATCTTTTCATTTCTCGGTACGAGCTATCCGTGGTTCAGAAAATGTGATGGCGGACATTCTGTCCAGATGCCCACATGATGCCACTTAACTGTTAAATATTGGATTTTTTTTAATATGTATAACTTTACAACAGTTATTTTTTGTTTCTTTACTAAGATACACATTTGTAATTTAATAATAGAATGATGGTATCGCTACTTAGCGGTTTATTGATGTTTATTCACCGCTGTTCTTTGATGATTGTTTCTTCATAAATCATAAATTTAAGATTATAGTGTGAATTTTTGGTATGCATTGTATAATTACCAGAATTGTATTATACGTACATCACACCTTCCTGGAAACATTTATTCGTAGAGAAACAATTTCTCTCAGATTTTGAGATATATTCTCACCGGTCATATTAGGAATTATAGTTATTCCTGATATTTTCATCTGCGCAGTATTCTTGCGTTGTGAGCCTATTCTACGGTGCTCCTAGATGTATTTAAAAAAAAAATTTTTTTTTTTTTTCTTCCTATGTATCCGCACTAGATTGTATGATATTATTCAATTACCTCTATGAGAGAAGCTATGAAGAAATGAGGACATTTAACGAATGACCAATTTTGGTCTGTATCCAATAGTGAGTGAAGCTCACGAGAGAAGCACAGCCATGTTGAAATTCATATACTTTGTATTTATCGAGTGAGAAAAAGGGATGCCTGTACTATCGCTCGATGAACCAAGAGATCACTGCTACATGTGAGAACCCATGTCTGGGATTCCTATATCTTTATGGAAAATATATATATTGAACTTTACGTGAAGGGATATTCGCTAGACGAGGTTAAGTCTAGGAGCCTTCCTATATATTGGTTATGGACTGACGTGCCCAGTCAGTAAAGCCAGATGATTTACATGATGGAACTCTGAATGCTTATTTACGAATGCTCCATTATGATATTTGCCAAGCATGAATGCTAACTTAAGATGATATTCCTGTGATCAACATTATGCTGTCTATGTCGACATTTGTTCCTGTAACTATACACGTACTGTCCAAGTGTGCGTCTCATTAAATGTTATAAAAAGACCACCATAGTTCCAGTACTTCTTGAATTCGAACAGTGTGAGTATGAGTGATGTACTACCAACCTGTCAACTCTATCGAATCATTCTACCATTCGCGTACTGACATTCCTATACACACTCATTGTCTACACTCACATTCTTGTCGGAGCCTCATCACGTTCCGGGACAAGATGACCTGTATGACCAAAACTGTGCTGGGTTTAATGAGTTGACAATCGTTACACTTTACTACACCAGTCCCAACATCTACATTTATCAACTGGTGGACATTCACGTCATTTAACAAATAAAGCGTGATTCAACAACTAGTAGCCAGTATGAGTTAACAACTACACAGAGTTTAACACTAACATATTCGTTAGTAGCACAACTTGGATGGATCAGTGACTGTCGGACTCCAATGGTGGTGAATCCGGAATCTCTCAAAACAGAGACGATAGACCCATTTACTATTCCTCTGTTAAATATTAGAGAGCCTGTTCCATCATTAGCCGCAAGACCAACTTCTGGTAGAATGTGTCCGCAATTCAATACTGTCTCTTTTGCTTTCTGAAAAACAAGATTACAGTCTGGGTAACTATTTGCCACGTTATAATTTATAGCATAACATGTGGACGAAGATTGTATTGGTTTATCATCATGTGGAACCCCTGGGGTCGTAATAGTAGTAAGTGCCGCCCCTATATTGTGATCATAATGTGACGGTCTACGTGACTGCGACCGATGTCTAGAATAGTTATTAAAATTATTTTGTTGTCCCCCGTGGTGACTGTTGTGTCTAGGTCTGGAGCCTTGATTATTCTTATTCCACCTGTTACCATTGTTATTAGCGTTAGAGTTGTATGGTCGATTCTGATTTGAATAGTGTTGACCATTGTTGTAACTGAATTGAGGTGACTGATTCCTATTCAGCTGTCTACCTCTGTTGACGTTCCCATATGTATTATTATTTTTATAATAGTCAGTGTGGGCATTATTCCTTCTGTGTGAATATTTCCTATCCATGCTATAAGTTCTCGATCTATCCTTACCCTGGAATGACATATTGGAAGCCACAGGTAGAGGTTCTCTTATTTGTGAGTTAGATATGCTCGCATTAGGATGTGCGGAGCAATAATTTACTGCCATTTCTTCTAATGCAGCTGTGGTAGATGGTTTTCGTTCTTGCAGAAAAGAAAAGAACGGTGGACTGATAGAGGATAAAACTTTATCTCTCAGTAACAAATCAACTAATTTATCATAAGATTTGTTAACACCTTCCAGTTCCACCCATCTATTAAAGGTATTGCGTATATTCGCAATAAACCCTGTAAAGTCTTTATTGGACTCAGGTAGAAGCGTTTTAAACCTAAGTCTACAGCCTTCCTCATTTAAATGGAACCTTTTTAACAATAAAGCTTTTATTGCATCATAATCCCCTGCTATTGTAGGATCAACATTCTCTGTTGCATTTAATGGTTCACCATCTAAAAATTCATTTAGTTTCAGTGCCCATGCGTGTTTAGGTAAGTTATTTGTTATGCATACCTGTTCAAACCGTGCTAGGTATGATGCTAGGTCGCCAAAGTTCAACTTAAAATGTGGTAATTTAAAGTTATAATAAATCTTGTTTTGATTGGATGAAGATCCATTATGTGTATCAGTATTATTATTTCCACCTAAAGCTACTTGAGCTTTTAAGTTTAATTCAGCCATACGCATCTGTATTAACTCTTTTTCTTGTTGTATTTTTCTTTCCTCTAATTCTCTTAATCTATTTTCTTTTTCAATTTCTTCTCTTTCCTCTCTAGCTTTTCTTCTTTCTTCTTTTTCCTCACGTTCTGCTTCTTCTTTCTTTAGTGCAGCCTTCCTCTCTTCCTCTTCCTTCTTTAATGTAGCCTTCCTCTCTTCCTCTTCCTTCTTTAATGTAGCCTTCCTCTCTTCCTCTTCCTTCTTTGCAATAGCCAGTTGCTCTTCTGCAAACTGCCGAAGTTCCTGTCCTTTGTAACCATAATCCTTCCCAATCTTAACAAAGTTGTCAAGAGTAGCCATATTAATTCAGTAATATGCCTCCTCAGTTCAATATTAAATTATATGTATGTGTAACAATAGATTAATACTCAATATAATCAGCTACAATATTCTAGTACTATTAGTTGTAAGTTCCACAACCATTTTGTTAATAATAATTTATATCAATAATGTTTACTCATTACATTATACCAATGTCTTATAAATTTATTAATTTATGAAGCTGAATTTATTTCATGCATCCACTAATCTCACTTATTAATTATGGGCATCTTCCCTCATTAATATCTTAATGTATTATATATTTATAGTATCTAATATAGTTTCCTAATTCATCACCTCTGCATGGTGTGATTACCAAGCATTTATTCACTAACAATTATCTTACTTCAATAATTTATCATTATATTATGGCATCATGCCCTAGTCATAATGAATAAAGAGTAGTGTCTTGTGCCAATAGTGCATATTGATGACATCACCTAAGTCATCATGTAATTTAATAAAAAGTAATTAAATTAATTTACTATCTTATAGAGAATCAATTTATAGCAATATAATTACATTATTAATTTATGAAATGAATAACTACAATACACACAATAACCGAAGATTTACAAATCAGAAGTACGATACAAAAGTGACAATTTCACAGACATAAATGATTTTATGAACTAAGTAAAAGAATCGGAAGTACTGAAGGGTCAAGGAAAAACTAAGTCGAGATTAACCTACATACACGTACACTGATGACATAGACATGGACTCATATAACGGTTCTTACAATATCTATGAAATAAATGATAGAAAGAATTGAGAATGGACGTGATAGATTACAAACGTGTAACGAAAATAAATAAAATGAAACATAGTACAGCCAAATACAACAGTAATATTACAAAACCTCACAACTAACACTTAAGGTCAAATACTTTCAAATGCAGACAAAGGTATCCATCGGCAGAATCTTCAATGGGGTTCTCTGCAAAATGAAAATATTTAACTGCCCTACAGATCGATCAAAACCGATTCGGTCGTCCTAAGAGACATAAAATCAGTTTTGATTCGCCTCGCCAACCACCCGCTTAAACCAATAACAAACAGACAGTTGAAAACAAATATACCATGTACAAATGATAGTAATTAGACATGCCTATTTAAAGGCGAATGGACTAATGCATGCTTAGTTAACCGACAAAGGTTACAATGAAACTTATCTTTTTGTGCTCAGTTATCTACTCCGGTCAATGTCAGTATGCATCAACGGCATAGACAAGTGTCGTGAGTTGCCATTCCTTGCTTGAGAAAGTGTTTTTTTCTTGTTTAATTCCGTTTGTTCACCTTGATTCAGTATTTTCGTTGAAAAGGACTGTGTTGACGGCTGCCAACTTGACTTTCAAATTGTACGCAAAGATTGATGACGTAGGTTTGACCTCTAGTCGTTATGCGTATTGGGTCATACTTTCGCACATCACGTGAGCATTTTGCAATTGTAAACAGTTCTTGGCAATATGAATGAGAAGTCGGTAACTGATAAAGTCCTCCTTTATTCCAGTTAGTGATATCCACCAAAAGATAAATATAAGTGGATGGAAGCAGACATCATCATCATCAGTTGATAAGATTCCTATGGTGTTGTTTGCTCCACTGTAGTGTATGGAATATCAACTTGACCTACGCAGTGGTGTGTAGACATGGATTGAGTGTATAATGTGCGAATGACAATAAGGGTTCGTGGTGTTGACAAATGTTCTTTTCTCACACTCATGTATGGCTGGAAGTCATCGACACCAACGACTGTGTACCTTTCTACAGTTTAATTGGACGTATACACTCGACAGCACAGATAGTGACAAATCACAGGTTGGCATAATACATCATAGTACAGTGGATAAATGGTCTTGCAATGTTACATGGGCACTCATGTAGAATAATTGTATAATGGACTGTCAGTAGCCAAGCACTCAGTATCGCCCATACATATATATCAACTGACTTCACTGACTGAGCACGTCAGCTTATAAATAATATTTCAGATGGCTTCTAGACCTAATCTCGTCTAGCGACGATTCTTCAACATAATGTTCAGCACATATTTTTCCATATAATAATATTGAACCGCTAGCAATGGGTTCTCATGTGTAGCAGTGATCTCTGGACTAATCAAGCGATAATACGGGCATCCCTTTTCTCTTCTTGAAAGTCACTACATGTTTTGGTTCCAAGATGGCTTCACTCGTGAGCTGTCACTCACGTTTGGATACAGATAATGAATCTGTCCTAAAGTTAGTCATTCATTAAATCTTTCATTGCTCTGTAGATTTGGTCATGAACAATTGACTGCATTCTACAGGGTATAGTGCTGCTAGGAATCGAAGTCGTTTTCATCGAGTCAAATATATTCTCTTAGACATTCAAATCGTACCTATCGAAAATGGTGGCTTCGTACGAGAGTTCATAAGAGTGTCTATTATTACCTTGGTATCCGAAATATGGTTCTGCCATTCCTTGGCAATACGACTAAACACTGGGGCAAAGCATACACGATAGATCTAGACGACTATCACTTTCCCCACAAATACTGAGATCACTTTTTCCCCGGCGACAGGCCGACATAGAAAACACAGTCCCTATCGGGACGAAGCCAAATCACACCACACTCTAGCGACACATCCGCCGAATAGCCTTTGAGACAACAGAACATATAGTTCGACTTAGATATGTAAAGATATACAGATATAAGACAGACTCGTCCTACTCAGACAAACAATACACATAAATTCAGGCCATAGATATTCTGAAGCAAGAACAATCTATTACTACCCAAACAAAGAATAAATCGCAGAAAACTGGATTTATCCGCGGAGTTCGATCGAAAGAGCCGACACAACTTTCAAGGGAAGTAACTCAATAATGACTTTTCCTTAAGCACTATTTTGTTTACAAAATATTTGCGAACATAACAAGTATACCAATGTATAATATTGTAAGATATCAAAGACTGCACGTAACAGTCTTACCACACCTCCCGGGAAAAAAAAAAAATGGAACTTTTTTTTTTGAAATACATCTAGGAGCAACGTACAATAGGCTCACAACGCATGAATAATGCGCAGATGAAAATATCAGGAATACCTATAACGCCTAATATGAGGCTAAGTCGACTTATCGAGCGACTGGTGAGAATGTGTCTCATAAACTGAGAGAAATTATTTCTCTACAAGTATATTTTTCCAGGAAGGTGTCATCAAAGTATAATACAATTCTGGCAATTACACAATGCCTAAAAAAAAATTCATATCATCATTTCGTATTAGATATCTTAAATTTATGATTTATGAAGAAAAAATCATCAAAGCACAGCGGTGAATAAACATCAATGAACCGCTATGTAGTGATACAATCATTATATTATTAAATTACGAATGTGTATCTATCATGATATAGAAAAGGAACTACTATAGAACTAGACATATCAAGAAGTCTAAGCCCTAATAGTTATGTGGAATCATGTGGGCATCTTGACAGAATGTCTGCCATCACATTATCTGATCCACGAATAGCTCGCACAGAGAAGTGAAAAGGTTGAAGAGCGATTGCATATCGAGTAGACCTCGAGCTCTTCAAATTCTTACTCTGTATAGCAGTAAGAGCTTTTTGGTCAGTTTCTACTATGAAATGTGCGCCTAGAAGGAATCTCTGTAGTTTGAGAATTGACCAAACCATAGCTAATAGCTCACGGTCTAAAACCGAATAATTCCTTTCTGCCGCATTAAGTTTTCTGGAAATATACATTACAGGATGCAGAGTTCCAGAGTACTCTTGCATTAGTGCCGCTCCAATCCCAGTGGATGAAGCGTCACTACGAAGAACGAATGTCTTATCTTTAGTGGGTAGCACTAAAATAGGTGGTGTTGAAAACAATGTTTTAATCTTATCCAGAGAGCATTGGCATTCCTGAGACCAGTGGACCACATTAGGCGAACCTTTCTTTAGAAGTGTTGAGAGAGGTGCCATGATAGAGGATAGATTCTGAATGAATCTGCCATAAAATTGAATAAGACCTAACAGACTTCTCACCTGTTTTTTAGTCTTAGGGATTGAGATGTTAAGTATCTTACTAGTATTATGGTCCTCTGTCTTTAGGAAACCATGACCAACTCGGTGGCCTAGGAAAGAAATTTCGCTAAAACCAATATAGGCTTTAGAGGGTTTCGCTGTCAGGTTGTGCTCACGCAAAGTAGACAGCAATTCATCTAACCCTGAATAGTGATCTTCCCAAGTATCGCTGAAAAGACAGATGTCGTCTAGATATGCAATGACATCTGACCGATAAGATAGGATTCGGCGCATCATGCGTACGAATGTAGCTGGTGCGTTCATAAGACCGAAAGGCATAAAATTCCATTGGAACAAACCTCTAGGTGTTGAAAAAGCCGTGAGAGGTTTGGCGCGTTCAGATAAAGGAACTTGCCAATATCCTTTAGACAAATCAAGTTTAGTGAAAAAATGAGATTTGGAGAGTCGAGTAAGTAGCTCTTCAAGTAAAGGCATAGGTTCGGCATCGAACTTCGTTACTTGATTCAATTTTCGATAGTCAACGCAAAGACGTATGTTATTGTCTTTTTTACGCACAATAACCATCGGCGAAGAATATGCAGAGGTGGATGGTTCGATTATTTTCAAATCTATCATCTCATCCAACTCTTTCTCGACCTGTGCTTGAAAATGTATAGGTATAGGATAAGGTCTAACCCTAATAGGAGTGTGGTCAGTTAGAACAATGTCATGTTCAATGACATGCGTTTGTCCAGGGATGTCAGTGAGTACATCCTGAAATGTTTGCAACATAGTTGAAACTTGTCGCTGTTCTCCTAGAGACAAATCAGGAGAGACAGTAACGTTCTTCCATGATTCACTAGAATGAAGTGGGATCATTGGAAGAGGAAGATTTACATCTGAAAAACTTGTCTCCTCATCCTGTATCACGGACAGTGATGAGTAATGACCATGTTGTACTGGAGAATTGTCCGTTGCTTGGAAAATGGGTTGCAAATAATCCGGACGTTCATGGAATTCAGTAAGCATATTGATGTGGAAGGTTTTATGCTTCCCATCAATATCGACAATATAGTCGACATCGGAAATTTTCGATATTATATCGTACGGACCTTTCCAAGAAATAAGTAATCTGTTTTCCCTACAAGGTAGTAATACAAATGCTTTGTCACCAGGACAAAGTTGTCGTAAGCATCTCTTCTTATTGGCAAATTGCCTTGCCTTCTGTTTCGCAAATTCAGAAGAAGAAGTTGCTAATTTGCATGCTTCGATAATCTTTTGTCTCAACGCGATGACATATTCGTAGGATGACTTTGTGTCATCGTCAATATTGTCAGATGTTATGAGATCGTGAAGCAACGACATAGGGCCACGCGGACGCGCGCCAAAGACGAGTTCAAAGGGAGAAAATCCCGTATGTTCATTGTGTACCTCTCTGTAAGCGAAGAGGGCCGCAGGTAAAACTCTGTCCCAGTCTTGAGGATGATCCTCAGTTATCTTCCCCAGTAAGTTTTTAAGTGTTCTATTAAGGCGTTCGACCATACCATTAGACATTGGATGGTAGATACTACTTAAAGATCTATCTATCTGCAGAGTAGACATTACTTGAGACATGGTATCTGATATTAGTTGGGTGCCATGGTCTGACAATATTTCTCCGGGGAACCCCAGACGAGAAAATATAAGCCAAAGAGCATCTGCAATATCAGCAGTAGTAATGCTCTTCAGAGGAATAGCCTCTGGCCAACGTGTGCACATATCCACACACGTCAAGATAAACTGATGTCCTCTGGCAGACTTGATCTTAAATGGACCAATAATGTCTATAGCCATTTTTTGGAACGGCCGAATAGGAATGTCCGCCGCCTGAATGGGTGCAGCATGCCGTGGACCTTTGGATTTAACTTCCTGACATACTTTACAAGATCGACAATAAATCCGTATGTCCTTGTTTACCAATGGCCAAAAGAAAGCCGCAAGGACTCTTGACTTAGTACGGGGAAAACCCATGTGTCCAGCACACTGAGAGTCGTGAGCGTGCTGCAAAATTTTAACTCTCAAATTCTTGGGAACCAGGATTTGAGAATGACTTGACGTAATGGAGTCTTGAACCATACGTACAAGTACGCCATTCTTCTTTGTAATCCACGATTTACGACTTGTGTCTTTATTCGGATCACCTTTAGTTGCAAGAATGAAGAATTTCTTCAGAGTGGGATCATCTTCTTGCTGTTTTATAAACGAGTCACGAGAAATTACCAAGGGATTATCTTGGTTATGCACTTCATTATCTTCAGTAGATGAAGTTTGAGGCATATTAAGAGCCTTAGCTCTAGTGACTACAGCGTTAGAAATCTGCATGTTTTGCCTTTCCCACGTGGAAATTTGTTGCGGAGTGCATTCCTTGACTCCATGAATGCGACCGATGATGAGGTCAGCGATCGGATTCGGAAGAAGACATGCGTGTACATCTCCTGTAAAGAAAGGAGTAGCAATCCTAATGATAGCAGTAGAGTATTTCTCTAATGTGCCGCCAAATGTTACACATTTGACTACTTGTCCAGTGGCACGGGAAGGATCGACGAGTGACTGCCTAACACCAATTGTGGTGCATCCAGAATCAAATAGCACAGAGACTGGATTGTTATTCACTAAACCCTTATGTAAGACAAGAGAACCTCTTCCATCATGCGCGACTGATGCCGGAAGAGCAGGAAGAGGATGGCCACAGCTTAAAGTAGACACTGTGGTTGGCTCAAATAACGTTTTGCATTGGGGGCACTGAGATGCTCTCCCAAAATCAAAAGCGGCACATGCCATATTACTAGCATCATTATTATCTTTACTCTGTTTATAGGCTTCATGGGACTCTTGTTGTACAGAGTTTGCCTGAAAATGTGGTTTATGTCTTTTGTTTTGAGATCTACCTCGGTTATTATCACCTCTGTAGTTATTGTTACCTCTATTGTAACCCCTATTTGGGTTTGAGTCATAGTTCCCTTGGTTACCATTATCATATTCATTATAATGAGTATCTCTGTAATTATGATCTTGTTGACTCCAAGACGGATAACCCTGATAGTTTCTATAATTACTTCCTCTACGGAAATTCCTATAATTATGACCACCCCTGTGTCGAGAGCTATCAGGTCGTCTCCAGTTCTTTGAAGAAGAACCCTGAAATGATTGGTTACCTTGGTTTTGATAACTATTATGGTTACCTTTTTTATCAAATCTGTTTTGAGGTCCCTGAAATCTGTGTGAATAATTGGGATTGTATGGTGTTGCTGAAGCAACTGGCATACTCTCCTTAATCTTAGTGTTGCCAAAAGTCACGTCGGGGTGTGCAGTGACATATTGGGAACAATATTCTTCCATTTCTTTTAGAGATTTGGGTTTACGCTCATGTATAAATTCAAGGAAAGGTTTGTTCACACATGACATAATCTTATCTCTGAGCAACAAATCCATAAGTCCTTCATACGTTTTTTTTCTGTTTTGGAAAGCTCAATCCAACGATCAACTGTGAGACGTGCCTTTGCAGTGAATTCTGAGAATTCTACACCCGTCTCAGGCACCATCGTTTTAAATAAAAGGCGATAGCCTTCCTCACTTAGCTGATATTTTTTTTATCAAAGCCGCCCTAATGACATCATAATTATCCTTATCTGCTTCTCCTACAAGGCATAATCTAGTCAAAGATTCACCTTTCAAGTTTTCTGATAATTGATTAGCGTATTGTGATTTATCCACATTATGTGTACGACAAGAACGTTCAAATCTATCCAGCCAGAATGTAATATCGTCACTGGACTGATTGAACGGTGGAACCTTAACCTTGTAAGTAGAAGGTTTACCATTACCACTAGATGCCTGATTAACATTACTCATACTTGTCAATCTTAATTTCTCCAACTCAAATTCATGTTCTCTTATTGCTTTTTTTTTCTTCAGCCTCTCTGTCTAATCTTTTTTGTTCAGCTTCCCTGTCTAATCTTTTTTGTTCAGCTTCACTGTCTAATCTTTTTTGTTCAGCTTCCCTGTCTAATCTTTTTTGTTCAGCTTCACTGTCTAATCTTTTTTGTTCCGCAGCAGCTTCTCTTTCTAATTTTTTTTGTTCAGCTTCAAATCTCCTTTCCTCCACCTGCATCTGCAATTTTTTTTGTTCAGCAGCAGCCTCAGCTTCTCTTTCTAATCTTTTCTCTTCCGCCATAGCTTTTCTCTCTTCTGCAGCAGCTTTTTTCTCTTCTGCAGCTAATGCTTTGTCATATTGAGCAACAGCCCATTGTTCTAATTGTTGACCAGTTTTATCAAGGGCTTTCCCTTGTATAATGAAGTATTCTAATGTAGACATGGTGTCTAACAATAATACTAATCACCTGAAATAATAATAATACCACAAGTTCTTAATGACTTGATTAATCAGTATACTATCCCAATATCTGTGGGTCACAAGCCTTAATAAGGTCTTGTATAACAGTAATAATAATCAGGTACTGGTTTATACCATAATCCAAGTGCAGTGCACAGGCAATTGTGTCTTATGAAATATACCTATATAAAACATATGTCAACCAACAGAATACATAAAGTACAAATAGGACTGACAATACAAGAACGTTTGCAGAAATCAAAATAAATCAAATAGGGAAATCAATGAAAATAATCACTGAATCTGCAAAGAATAACAACACAAATGACGTCACAGTATATGAATATAAATTGTGAATAGAACTGAAAGATAGAAAAGGTTAGACCAACAAATTACAAACAAATCAAAACAAAACTAAAGAACAAAGAAATATTACAAAAAAACAATAATTACAGTCTTCACAGCTAACACAAAAGCAACAGTTGTCGCAGCAAATTTTCAATCAAGAAAATTGCACCTATAGAAAACGCCCACAACGGACCCTCTATGACGTGGGATATTCTGTTGTGAGGACGCCGCCCAACCTTAAACACAACCCGCTGACATAGAAACTAACATACTATACAAACAAATAACATGTAAACATAAATATATATAAATTATGTGTATGATAGTATGTGTTGCAAAATAGGCTCAGTTTTACAGTAATGGCAAAGTTATTTTTATGAAAATAAACAAACTGCCACTTTATTCAATTAAACATTCTGGCCTTAAATATTAAAGTTCATATACAGAAAACAAGAAGATCCATCGATGAAAATAGGACTTCTTAGTTCACTCATACTGTCTTCCTGTTAATATTGACAAGAATTGATCCAACTGTTCTGTGAAACTCTGTAATGTCTAATGTAAAAATGTCAACAACGCTGACCTACATACTGCATTCACTTGACAGGTCACGTGACAAAGTGTTGACAAATAGCAAACCAATACTGCAAGTATGTCGTATCAGCCACAGGAAACGGTCTGGTATCGGTAATCTGTTGACTTCTGAACTTCTGCGAGGTCAAACCCAGAAAGCTGGTCCACCAGTTGATAAAGTGCTTATTGTTTATTCCAGTTAGTGATATCCACCAAAAGATAAATATAAGTGGATGGAAGCAGACATCATCATCATCATCATCAGTTGATAAGATCTCTATGGTGTTGTTTGCTCCACTGTAGTGTATGGAATGTCAACTTGACCTACGCAGTGGTGTGTAGACATGGATTGAGTGTATAATGTGCGAATGATAATAAGGGTTCGTGGTGTTGACAAATGTTCTTTTCTCACACTCATGTATGGCTGGAAGTCATCGACACCAACGACTGTGTACCTTTCTACAGTTTAATTGGACGTATACACTCGACAGCACAGATAGTGACAAATCACAGGTTGGCATAATACATCATAGTACAGTGGATAAATGGTCTTGCAATGTTACATGGGCACTCATGTAGAATAATTGTATAATGGACTGTCAGTAGCCAAGCACTCAGTATCGCCCATACATATATATCAACTGACTTCACTGACTGAGCACGTCAGCTTATAAATAATATTTCAGATGGCTTCTAGACCTAATCTCGTCTAGCGACGATTCTTCAACATAATGTTCAGCACATATTTTTCCATATAATAATATTGAACCGCTAGCAATGGGTTCTCATGTGTAGCAGTGATCTCTGGACTAATCAAGCGATAATACGGGCATCCCTTTTCTCTTCTTGAAAGTCACTACATGTTTTGGTTCCAAGATGGCTTCACTCGTGAGCTGTCACTCACGTTTGGATACAGATAATGAATCTGTCCTAAAGTTAGTCATTCATTAAATCTTTCATTGCTCTGTAGATTTGGTCATGAACAATTGACTGCATTCTACAGGGTATAGTGCTGCTAGGAATCGAAGTCGTTTTCATCGAGTCAAATATATTCTCTTAGACATTCAAATCGTACCTATCGAAAATGGTGGCTTCGTACGAGAGTTCATAAGAGTGTCTATTATTACCTTGGTATCCGAAATATGGTTCTGCCATTCCTTGGCAATACGACTAAACACTGGGGCAAAGCATACACGATAGATCTAGACGACTATCACTTTCCCCACAAATACTGAGATCACTTTTTCCCCGGCGACAGGCCGACATAGAAAACACAGTCCCTATCGGGACGAAGCCAAATCACACCACACTCTAGCGACACATCCGCCGAATAGCCTTTGAGACAACAGAACATATAGTTCGACTTAGATATGTAAAGATATACAGATATAAGACAGACTCGTCCTACTCAGACAAACAATACACATAAATTCAGGCCATAGATATTCTGAAGCAAGAACAATCTATTACTACCCAAATAAAGAATAAATCGCAGAAAACTGGATTTATCCGCGGAGTTCGATCGAAAGAGCCGACACAACTTTCAAGGGAAGTAACTCAATAATGACTTTTCCTTAAGCACTATTTTGTTTACAAAATATTTGCGAACATAACAAGTATACCAATGTATAATATTGTAAGATATCAAAGACTGCACGTAACAGTAACTTTGTTGAAGAAAAATTTTTTCGATCCCCATACAGTGGGCACCAGTTGTTGAGTTGTTGCGTTTGTCCTTGCATATTAACGTCCAACTTATTATTAATAAAGAGTATTCACAACCTCTGGCAATGTCTTGAATCTTTCTTGGTTCTCATTCATTAATTGAATTTCGTGCCTCAATTGTATATTACGCGAATGCTGGGTCGAACTGATTAACAATTCAATGATATCGACTTGAGATGTCCAAGGTATTGTGAGTCCACAAGATACACTTTATTACGGAAAAACATATGTGACGAAATCATGTGCATTGTTCATAGTAAAAACATACATTAAACTGATTTCACTTGAATACATATTAGTATCAGTCCGTGTCCTAACGAATTAATGTCAACAGAACATCATGGCTATATGCGCGCGCTGTTGTGGTTACAAAAGCCGGTAATGAGCGCATGTGTCTTGACGAATATATGTTAAGACTGATTAACGATCCTTCTATAATTCAGGTTATCTATTAACCTTATAATTCCATCCTTTATAATATCAATCTGGACTGACCCTGTGTCCTTATATAAAATTCTATATATTGCGGCAATTATGAAGCCTAACATTGGAAGGATGTGAGACACGTCTTCACGGCTTGACGATCAACGTAAAAAGGGTCCAGTATCTAAGTCACGAAGCGTGACCTTATCAACGCTAACACGTCACAATTTGACCGTGTAATTTGCGTTCACTAATCCGGGAAGTATCAGCATCAATCTATATTAATTCCATCACCCTAAAATTGCGCACTGCCAACTATAGCAGACGACATCAATAAAAACACCGTAACAGTCTGCAGGGGGTGGGTATTTAGGCTTGACGTATCGTCTGGTTGCGGACCATGTCTCTTCTTGTTACTTCAACCACCTTCCTCAGATACTTCATTGCTGAGGTTCGGATCTGGCTTTTGTGGGTTGTAGTCATTGCCCATGACTCGCATCCATATGTCAAGATTGGGACATAGGTGAAGTGGTATACGGCTATCTTCGTGTTCTTACCAACCTCTCTCTTGCTGAGGAATCATCGATTTATGGCCTGAAAATGTCTCCCAGCTGCTGCTTTTCGAGTGGCCAACTCTTCTTTGATGCCTCCCTTTCGGTCTGTAATAGCTCCAAGGTATTTAAAGTGGTCGACCTGCTCCAGGACCTGTTCTCATAGCTTAATGTGATGTCTTCGTTCTTCTCGTGATATCACCATGGATTTTGTTTTAGAGCTGCTTATGACCATCCCTCTCTTCTCCAGCTCTTTCTTCCAGACTTGCAAGTTGGATTTGAGATGTGCCTCTGATTTAGCAATCAGAGCAACATCATCAGCAAATGCCAGCTCTGAAGTACATACCTGTCTCATCTTCCAGTACCCCACTGAATACTTTCTTGTTCTCTCCTTACATGCCTTGATGACATCGTCCATGAGGAGTATGAAAAGATAAGGTGACAGGATATCACCTTGTCTTACACCAGTGGTGGTCCTGAACTCTTCTGACTTATGGTTTGCTGTCGTCACATAATTTCTGCAAGACTTGTAGAAGCTCTGTATAGCATGAATCAGAGGTGCTGGAATGTTCTTCCTTGCCAAACAGTCCCAAAGTTTGCTCCAGGGGACCCTGTCAAACGCCTTTTCCAGATCTATGAAACAAAGATGGATCTCCCTCTTATACTCAAGGGCCTTTTCACTCAGCTGTCTGAGTGTTTATCAAACTAACCAGATAAATTTATCTTCACAGGAAGTTCATAATTGAAAGTGGATAAGAAATTAACGTACCCATATGCTGGGCCAGTGTTTAACTTAACCGGCGGTATGGGGTCAGTTGGATCCTGGATCAATCACTGCTGGGTGCCCATGAAATTTGAACTGTTCCTTCTCTCAGGAATCGAATATTTTGGCAGAACCACATCCCTTGCTGCAAGGCTGAGGTAACTGCTCAGTTTTCCTCGTCAAGTGTCCTCAAGATCCGTCTGTTGTAGGGGTCTAGCGTCGAATTCTAGCACCCGGTACCAAAATCTGAGAGGAAACAAATATCTCTTTTAGGTCTAATGTCTCCTGATGCAAACATCAGGCGACCTCCACTTCCCTACGACACTTCATCTTCCTCAGAGTTTTATGTGATACACCTGAGCATTAAATCTCATACCAACGAGTTAGATGAAAGTGCTTTATGAGAGCAGAAAAGTGCACATTATATCTCTACATATATAAATATGCATATAAAACTTCATTAATAAATATATACACCATGAAGTTATCATCATCCACTCCCTGCCCCCTGCGGAGCCTGGGGCTACCACTGCTATTGGCTCTTTGTGAGGAAACCGGGACGAATCAGTCACAAGCTCTTGCAGTGGTGGTTTATGTGGCAGTTATTTTTATGATGAGGCAACTAGCCTCATATGCAACTGTACATGAATAAGTAATTCATACATGTCAAAATGCAAATAAAAGTTAATAAAATGTACATGTTACAACTTATCCCAATAGAATGGGTGAATTATAGTGGTATAGCCAGAATGTGATGCACAGAGAGGCTGTTTAAGGTGCAGTTGTCTCTCAAGTGGTTAGTTTACATGCTTAAATAGATTCCTAACTGTTACCACAAGAGTAAGGTTCTTTGGACTGGTGGCTCTCAGTACAATTATTGAAGTTTTATCCTTTTTAGTTTGTGAAGGTACTCTTAGTGTTGTGGCATGTCCTATAATGGAATCTTTAGCAGTACTCCTTATTTCTGGCTGTGATCTCTCTCTCTCTCTCTCTCTCTCTTGATGGAGGTAAGTAAATGCAGTGCAAAGATCTTAAACCGTGCTAGGTTTTAAGCTGAATTTCTGCCCCCGCATAAATGGAGCCTTGAAGGGTTCTGGGGGACGCCCAATCATAATTAAGTACAAATGTCACCCTGTGAGGTTCTGTTGTGTGAGACCTAATCATACTTAAGTTTGTTTATTATTATAATCTTAATCAACCCCGAGGTAATGAGTCTGATTTGTTTTTGTAAACGTTACCCCAACACCCTCATCTGAACATTATTGCCTGATCATATAAGGTATTGCCCCTTACTCATTACATTTACCGAAATCTTTATATCACCGACCTGTCCTTGATTATTACATCTCATTACGCTCTTCCAAGGTTGCTGTAATTCCCTAGTTTTTTATTTCAAGCAGCCATCTGCCGGAAGCGATTAAAACATTTCCTCGTATTCCAATACTCAAGATTGTTAATTTACGACAACTTAAGGATAGGATGTATTTATTCACGTCTCTTCCACGTTATCTCTTTAAGGACAATCCGTTTTAACACTTGCAGACACATCCGCAGATGAGCGGAAATGGTTATATAATATAGTGCGTTGATGGACAGCTTAATCTGTCTATTGCTGGCAATTAATCAAATACGTCAATTTGGCTTTTTTTTCTTTCTGGCCAGCAATGTCTGA
Organism: Oreohelix idahoensis; assembly: GCA_024509875.1. Lineage (NCBI taxonomy): Eukaryota > Metazoa > Mollusca > Gastropoda > Stylommatophora > Oreohelicidae > Oreohelix > Oreohelix idahoensis. Next base: position 58,461 of record JAMPIV010021545.1, read on the forward strand.
ATACGCGACCAATGGGTCGCATGTCAAATGCAGTCGAGTTTAACCGTGTGGGGTGAGACGAACGAGATCAACCGGGAATATTAATAACACATAAGGAAGGGAAACCCGAGGCCTGTAAACAGTAAATTAATATTAGACAAACATAAAGGTATGTTTTCAGGCACTCGTAAGAAATAAAGAAGTAGAACACTTAGACAACAGAAAAACAACAGACGTGAGTGGCTTACCCAGGGTTCGAACCCCGTTTCTTACGAGTGCCTGAAAACATACCTTTATGTTTGTCTAATATTAATCAACCGGGAATAAGAGAATGTCGCCAGAAGAAGGCGAAGAGTAAAATAGTGAGCGTGTGGAAAAAAAGAATGGCACAGTACAAGGAAGCAATTATGGTCACAGGAGAATGTAACGTCTGAATATATGACTCGTCGCAAATGCAAAATCCTTCATTTGGGAGGTTGAAGACTCTTTCTTTGTCGAAATATTAGGGAAAGTAATTTATGTCGCAGGGAGACAGAGTAACTGTTTTTGTTAGATATTATCAACTGATAAATGAAAATGTCGGAGATGATGATGCCATTGTGTACAGTGATGGATCTGTAGTCCGTGGTGAGAAATCAGGATGGATCTTCTCGGCTAGAGTTAAGAGCAGGATCGTCGCTGAGCATAGCAAAGCTTACATGACAACGATCTCCAGCATCAGAATGGGGGTAGAGGCAGCTACTGCAGCTCTAAGGTTGCTGTCTGAAATCATTAACAAGGACATTTATTGTATCAGACAGTCCATGCTTCGGAAGGTTCAAAATGGGTGACTACAGCATGAATGGAAAACCTCCACAGAAGCTTCGGATCTTCATGATCTGGTATTGATCTACTGCCTGTGCATGCAGGAGTACGCGGCAATGAAAGAGCTGACAGACTAGCTTCAAGAGTACCCATCGTGAGTTCATTAGATATGGATAAGAGAGAGAGATACTAAGGACTATTATTGATCCCCTATTAGAGAATGACACTGCAATTGCTCGTGCGCTGCCGGGACTTAAAAGCGGAGCAAAGAATAGTAACACTGTTTCCTGCCACAGAATTAATTGAAAGGCGACTAAGGAGGGTTAGGCATGGGGCCGGTTACTCCATCCCGTATAAATAAAATGCTAAACCTTATAAACCTTAACAAACATGGAAGGTCAACTACGGAAATAAAACTCTGCCATCCAAGACAGGAGAAGGTCCTCTTGTAGGGAAGTGTATGGTGCATCACAGAGAAATCCGAAAGCAGTCTGTGTTGATGACTAACCTTCTTTCTTCTAGGAGAACCTCCAGATTTGAAATGTTCCAACATTGAACGAACAAGGGACAATGGCACAGGTAGCAGCAGAAATGAGGGACTACAAGCATGATGTCCTGGGAATGTGTGAAATAAAGGGGAAGAGGGTGGACAGAAGGAAACTCAGCACAAGGGAAATAGAGCTGTCATCTGGAAACGAAGAAGAAAGTGCACAACACAGTGAGGGCGTAACTCTAATATTATCTAAAGAAACAAAGAAAGTACTCATAGAGTGGGAAACAGTGGTACCCAGAATCATAACAGTAACTTTCAAAACAGTTAAAAAGAAAATAAAAGCAAATATCATTCACTGTTATGCATCAACCAATGACAAAGAAGAGTCTGCGAAAGAAGCGATTTTACACCAGACTGCAAAATGTTATGGGTAGATTAAGAAGAAAAGACATCGCAATTTTGATGGATGACATGAATGAAAAGATAGGTAAAAACGACACCGACTTGAAAAAAAAAAGAAAACATTGGCTATGAATTATGAACTAAAATGGAGAGGTTTTCACAAACTTCTATGCGCCAAATCAACTGGCTATATGAGGAAAGCATGTTCCTACATTAAAGGATATGTAGTGGATTGATGGTATTGTATGATGGTGATATTACTAAGTATGATGCATGAGGTCAGCTGTGAAGGCTCCTGAGATAAAATGTAGCTGTGAATTGTCAGAAGGCCCTTCGTGCTACCACTACGACCTCACACCTATCTTTTTTTTTCTAATGAATGTGGCTACGTTAAATGTCTAGGGTAATGATATGTAATGTGTTGTGGTAGTTTACATACACACACACAAATATTTAATAAGTCTAATAATATTAATAAATGTTATAATACACTGAACTAACTCAAGTGTGTAAAAATTGGATAGTAATTTTCTTTAAATTTATTTGTTCTGAACCAAGGTTTTAATTTGGTCAGAACATATGAAAGGTTTTGCAATTATGAAAGAAATGCATGAATATTACATAATAAATGCAAGGTGTGTACATATGTATGTTACTAGACTAGTTAATATTACTACTGTTTATAGTTGTAATCTATTGGGAGAACACTTAATGGATGTGCTGTTGGGGTGGCCTCATCACTCCCTGTCTATGGTGACTACACATTGTCCAGTTATTTGATGGAATTTTTATGGGGGTGTTAGCAAATAAGTTGAGTTGGTGAATTCTCAGCAGACCAGACGCTCACGTAGCTTGAATGTGTAGCTCTGGTGCTGAGATCTGGTGGCCCCACCTCTCCGTGCTTGGGGGCTATAATAGAAGTCTGGTGGCCCCACCTCTCCGTGCTTGGGGGCTATAATAGGCTGCTCTGACAAAATGTCACTGCACGGGTCCACTCTGGTAATATTCAACAACTCATTTGACACCGCATTGGTGCCAACTGAAACTCACAGTTCTGCAATCAAAGTATTAGTCATGTGTCAGAATTCCATCCTCTAACCATTTCTGGACACAACACTACACAACAACAACACCACATAGACGAGTCAGATCTTTCTGACCAAACAACACATCTTACCAAGTTGGTTTCACATAGGATAAGTTCTCCCAGACTACGTATTCTGAAATATGTTCATTAGCTTACTGCCATAGAATAGGATAGGTGATATGTTCCTCTGATCTCAACACTTGATCTGTCCTCCATAATCCTTGCTGGAGTTTATGTATTTTATTTGTCTCTAGACCCTGAACTGGGGCGGGGGGTCTAGAGCGAATCCTTACTTGTTGTAAGGGACAGATTATGCTATTGCAGTATCAAATCACTCGAAACCTTAAACAAATATTAAAATGTACAAATAAATAATCTCAGTCTTACCAGAATTATGAATATAGAACACAGTTAAATGCTAGCAAAACTCAGCTGAGCTGCTGGCCTTAGGATGGCGTCCCTCTAAATATTTCAATAGCTTCTGGGAATTAAAAGTTAGTTGCTTATCCTTTACAGGACGTGGCAATCAACCCCAGCTTTTATTGGCTGTTTGTGATTTTTCTAGGCATTTTTTTTCATTCAGTAGTTTGCCATTGCTTTCTGAACGGTACGGCGCTTATACCATTGTTAAAAATCCACACAAAGCGATCTGCTACCAAACCGCCTGCAGCAGGTTTCGAACCTGGTATATCTGGATTATGAAACTGCGTTCATATCCATTAGGCCACAGACACCACTTAATAATTCACTGTGTCTACTAGGACAACTTATAATGAATGGCACAAAATGCGCGTCTGAGCGCCGATAATATATTCATCTATGGCCAATCACTGCCTTTTCTTTTTTCAAATTCAAATATCCTACCAAAAAGTCATTTCAGTCATACCTCAGTCAAGTATGCCTTATTGTCTGTTGGTCCGTCCGTCTCTACTTGCGTTTCACAAAAAACACACTTGTTTTTTGAACCAACTCTGCCTTCCCCTACACAATTTTGCCTATAAAGTTATTTTTAGCCACAATTCTCCATCCCACCCCGTCTCTTCATTCCAACTAGATTTTAGCACTTGCGTCTTCAAGGCCACAATTTTTTGAAAATTAGTGACATGTTTTATTTCAATGCAGTCGATCGTTGATATGAACAACACAGTCTTTTGTCAATATCTTTCTTATTATCTATCCGTCTGTATAAATGAAAGCATACTATTTCACTGCTCAAGATGGGCCATCCGGCCAGCTAGGTTTTATATTCCTAACATTATTATTAAGAAAAGTTACTTTTCAAATATTTTCTAGAATCTTCTGGAATGCGTTCATCACTGCATTCAAATAAACGGACTAAGTTATCGCAAAAGCGTCCAAGAAATGACTGTGGCGTATAATATCCAAGGTCCCTTTTGTCGATTTCTTTACTTTATGTCAACTTGGGGAACGTGACTTTTTCCTCCTTTCCCCACCACTTGCGTCTTTTAGCCTCGCTAGTTTCAAGCACGCGTTCAGTCAGATTTTTCCTTTTAATCTCCGTTCTCATCCCGTTCCGTTTTGCCTTCAAGTCTAACAATTTAATTTCCATGGCGGGTGATGACCCGCGGCGTGTGCGATCATGTATTCTAGCAGCTTACGCATTAGCTTTTATCCCTACGTTGTATCATTGGAGATATTTTAACGTTGTATCACGGTTAATTTTGTGACACATCTCCCCACTTGAAAACATGCCTACGGCAAGTTCTAAAACCAGTGATACACATAGATAAAATCTCTCCTTATGCCTGCCATTACTCTAATTTTGATCACAGGGGTGCCGACTGAGGAAATATGCACCGACATTCAATTTGCCTGGGATATATTGGATACTAAACTGATAAGGTTGAAGCAATAAAGACCACCTCAGCAATCTTGCGTTTTCATGCTTAGCCTGAGATAAGAATACGAGTGGCTGATGATCCGTCTCGACCACAAAAGTCCTACCATACAGATAGATTTGAAACTTCTTTATTGCCCAGATTAACGCTAAACATTCTTTTTCGCTTGTGGAGTATCCTTGTTCCGCCTTATTCAATTTGCGGCTTGCATAAGCGACTGGTTTCAGTTTCCCATCAGGTGAAGATGATCTTTGCAACAAAGCCGCTCCGAGTCCTACATTACTTGCATCGGTTCTTAAGACAAAGTCCTGTGTCAAATCAGGTAGTTTGAGAATAGGCTTGCTAGTGAGTTTTTCCTTTAAGTCCTGGAACGCTAATTCACTTTGCGCAGTCCAATTAATTTTATCTGGAAGTCCCTTGCGAGTCAGATCAGTCAGAGGAGCACAAATAGAGTTAAAATCTTTGATATATTTTTGATAAAATCCGCATAACGACACGAATGATCGCACATCCTTTTTTGTTTGTGGTCTAGGTGCTCTCTGCAGTTTTTCCAAGTTCTTGGGATCAGGGGTCATGCTACCCTGATATACAGTGTGTCCCAAGAATTCCAACTCTTTGCATCCAATGCAACATTTTGTTGGCCTAGCAGTTAAGTTCGCCTCCCTAAGCCTATTAAATAACATTTCTAGAGCTTCAATGTGTTCTTCAAATGTCTCTGTGGCGACGAGAATATCATCCATGAAATTCGTGATACATGGGTTATTCAGGGGATCCAACAATTTGCGCATCATCCTTGAAAATACACTCGGAGCATTTTTCAGTCCGAATGGTAGCATGTTGAATTCATAATGTCCATCCGAAGTGCTAAAAGCCAAATAAGGTCTCACTTCAGGCTTCACTGGGATCTGGTAATAGCCTTTACTAAGATCCACCTTTGAAAAGTATTTTGCCTTGTTCAGTCTGGCAAATAACTGTTTTGTGTCTGGTAATGGATCCACTTGTCCTTCTGTGACAGCATTCAGTTTCCTGTAATCTATGCACAGTCTGTGTTCCCCAGACGGTTTTCTCAACAATACGACACTAGAGCTAAAAGATGATTCACTGTGTGAAATAATCCCCTCCTTCAACAAATAATCTATTTCTTCCTTCAATGCCTTCTCCTTCGCGAACGGAATAGAATAGGCTCTCATACAGATTGGGTTTGAGTCTACCAGTTTCATGTCATACTGTAGCAAATTTGTATGGCCTGGTTTATCTGTTAATACATCTGTATGTTCCTCCAGAACCTGTTGAACTCTCTCCCTCTGGTTTTTAGTCAGGTGCTTACTGACTTTTACCTGTGCTGCTGTTTCACAAGGATGTAATGGGTATTCATGTGAGGTGAGTGGTTCCTTTTGCATTTGAGTTGCGATAGCTAAGGTCAGTAAGGGGGTGCTTTCCTGGAGTGGTCTGTCCAGATACTTCTTTAACAGGTTTACATGATAAACTTTCTCCTTCCCCTTTTTGTCAATTTTATAGTTTGTTCTAGACACCTTCTCTAGAACCGTATATGGACCTTGCCATCCAATTTGTAATTTATTCTGGCTACCGGGTAGTAGAAGCAGCACCTTCTCTCCCACTGCCAGTTCTCTGTCCTTTGCCTTCCTATTAAAATATGCTGCATGTTTCTTCCTGGCTTGTTTCAAATTATCATTTGCCAGTTTCCATCCAGCTTTCAAACGAGTGGTCAGTTCGTTCACGTATTGATAAGATGAGGTAACAGTCTCTTCCGCCTTCTCATCTGTCCAGGTCCTTAATAGTGCTACATCTGGACTTTTAATTTATCATACGTATTTTTCATGGAACCCGTCTGGTCCCGTCCATTAGAAGCACTATAGTGAGGACTTTTCTTCCTAGAATCATCACTCACAAATCGACCACTACCAATTTTTTTTCTTGGGTTTATCTCCCCACTTTAGATTGCTTATGAGAGATCTTCGCTCTCTTTTCTGTTCTTCCAGTTTATATAAGTCTGACCGAGGGATTGTCATCTTATCCTGGGTAAAATTTCTTCTTTGTACTCTTCGCATAGTGGCCATGTTAATCCATTCAAGTGAAGACTGGGTGTGAAAAGGGGGCTCCCATTGCACTTTGTCTCCTTGAGTATCATTAGTTTTCCTTCCAGGCCTAATTTTGCCCGTGGCGTTTCTAGGTCCTGCACATATTTTCCCTTTGTGGGTGTTCCCTCATGAAATATGCCACATGCTTCTACAAAGTTTTCAATATCGACATTTACGTCGGGCCAATAGTATTTGCGAGCAACTTTTTGGCAGATGGTACCGACTTTTTCATGGTCCCCATCTTTTCCAACATGTAAGCTCCTTATTAAATTTGCCCTATATATCTTGGGAAGAACCAACTGTCCGTGACCAGTGGATCTAGTTCCTGTCTTCCTATATAGCAATCTGTTCTTCATAAAATATTCCCCCTTGCTCGGAGGTGTGTGGCATTTGGGCAATTTTTTTAAAACATGGCTTGAGTGTCCTATCCTCAGCCTGCGCCTTCCTCATCTCCTCTGGATGAGCATTTATAGGTTCACCTTCTTCCTCCTTCTTCTGTGACCTGGTCTGCACTGTCGCCATGATCACAGGTCTCTCGGGATTCCCCAAGAAGACGTATCTACACCCCAATATCAGAGGGTAGATTGGTTCATCTATCACTGCTGCTCTGATTTCTCCTTCCACATAGCGAGTTTTCACCGTTATCCTTGCGATGGGAAGTGTCATGAGTGGTATGTCCTTAGTTGCCCCTTGTATTTCCACTGTTTCTGTGGTATACTGACTTGGGTCCACTAGGCTAGACTTCACAACTGAATCATAATCCAAACCTGTATCATAAAGGCACCTTATGGTGACCCCATTACAAATAACATCCTCACAAACTGGGGGGTGATAAGGTTCCTGCTGTCCCTTAGGATTAACCTTTAATCTTTGCGTCCCCGACTTCATTGCAGCAATGTTTGAAGGTTTCCTTCTACAAAATTCGGTGTTATGGTTATCTTTCTTGCACCATTTACACCATCTTTTTCCTTGGTTAAACGGTTTTCTTTCATTGGATTTTTTGGTCATTGAACTGTGAGTTTCTGTCTCGGTAGTCATTTCTTGGCCGTTCAAAGTTTGTCCTACCTTTATTTCCCTGCTCTCTATTATCAAATTTATTAAATTGCTGTGGAGCTTTAAAATTGTCTATGTGCTTCTTTTTAGCACCACTTACCTCTGCCTGGGCTGCCTGATACCTTTCAGCGACATTTAAAACCTCCCCAACTTCTCTGCACCTTGTTCCATGAGAAATTTTCTCATGTCTGGAGCCATGGACTCTCTCAATTGCTCAATCATGATCATTTCTTTAAGATCTTGGGTCTTCCCCAGAGCAGTCCATTTCTCCAAATAGGTTTCCAGTCTGGCAGAGAATTGGTGGTATGTCTCCCCAGACAACAGTTTGGCATTTCTAAATTTCTTACGATAAAATTCCCCATTTTTTTCGTACCTCAATAACAAAGCCTGCTTTAACATGTCATAATTCTCCTGGTCTTCTCTGTTCATTTTTGCGAAGACTTCGTAAGAAGTACCTCTCAGTCCCTGTGATAGCTTTAAACTCCACCTCTCTCTCTCTCTAACCCATATGTAGTAGCTAATAACTCAAAACGTCCTAGGTACCCCCCAATTTCATCGTCTTTTTCAACAAAATGGTCTAAATGAAACCCCATAGCTGATGTTGAGGCTCCCAGACTGGGCGTAGCATCTGAGGCAAAAGGGCTGGCACCATTTTCAGGAGCCTGGCCTTGTAGCTCCAGCTCCCTGAGTCGTAATTCGTGCTCCCTTTGCAACCTTCTATCTTCTGCCTCCCTTTCGGCCTTTTTATCTTCTGCCTCCCTTTCGGCCTTTTTATCTTCTGCCTCCCTTTGCTGTCGTTTTTCTTCTGCCTCAATCTGCAGCCTCTTAATTTCAGCCTCAATTTTCAGCTCTCTTAACCTCTTCTCTTCAGCCAACCTTTCAGACTCTAATTTTCTTTCAGCCTCTTTTTCTAATCTTCTTCCTTCCTGTTCAATATACTTATCACATTCAGCCGTTACATATTGAATTAAAATCTGACCATCCATTCCCATCTCCTTTGCCGTCAGCACAGCAGCTGATCTGAATTTGGCCAGCTCCGCCATACTTTTTAAACAAATCTAGCAATGTGCAAAATAAAATTTCCAACCACTAAAGTACTTCTAATTACTCTAGTCTAAAATAATTCTAATTAATTAATTAACTACCACTGGCTGTGAAGATTCACCAACTTTTATTTTCAGGGACACTTTTAATTTTAAGGGACACTTTTAATTTTAATAATGGGTTACCCTAATCTAATTCTCCCCCCAGCAGATCCTAATATATTTGATAGGCTAATTATCCCGGGACCAAGAGACCCCAATATATGTAGTGGATTGATGGTATTGTATGATGGTGATATTACTAAGTGTGATGCATGAGGTCAGCTGTGAAGGCTCCTGAGATAAAATGTAGCTGTGAATTGTCAGAAGGCCCTTCGTGCTACCACTACGACCTCACACCTATCTTTTTTTTTTTCTAATGAATGTGGCTACGTTAAATGTCTAGGGTAATGATATGTAATGTGTTGTGGTAGTTTACATACACACACACAGATATTTACTAAGTCTAATAATATTAATAAATGTTATAATACACTGAACTAACTCAAGTGTGTAAAAATTGGATAGTAATTTTCTTTAAATTTATTTGTTCTGAACCAAGGTTTTAATTTGGTCAGAACATATGAAAGGTTTTGCAATTATGAAAGAAATGCATGAATATTACATAATAAATGCAAGGTGTGTACATATGTATGTTACTAGACTAGTTAATATTACTACTGTTTATAGTTGTAATCTATTGGGAGAACACTTAATGGATGTGCTGTTGGGGTGGCCTCATCACTCCCTGTCTATGGTGACTACACATTGTCCAGTTATTTGATGGAATTTTTATGGGGGTGTTAGCAAATAAGTTGAGTTGGTGAATTCTCAGCAGACCAGACGCTCACGTAGCTTGAATGTGTAGCTCTGGTGCTGAGATCTGGTGGCCCCACCTCTCCGTGCTTGGGGGCAATATCAGAAGTCTGGTGGCCCCACCTCTCCGTGCTTGGGGGCTATAATAGAAGTCTGGTGGCCCCACCTCTCCGTGCTTGGGGGCTATAATAGAAGTCTGGTGGCCCCACCTCTCCGTGCTTGGGGGCTATAATAGGCTGCTCTGACAAAATGTCACTGCACGGGTCCACTCTGGTAATATTCAACAACTCATTTAACACCGCATTGGTGCCAACTGAAACTCACAGTTCTGCAATCAAAGTATTAGTCATGTGTCAGAATTCCATCCTCTAACCATTTCTGGACACAACACTACACAACAACAACAACACCACATAGACGGGTCAGATCTTTCTGACCAAACAACACATCTTACCAAGTTGGTTTCACATAGGATAAGTTCTCCCAGACTACGTATTCTGAAATATGTTCATTAGCTTACTGCCATAGAATAGGATAGGTGATATGTTCCTCTGATCTCAACACTTGATCTGTCCTCCATAATCCTTGCTGGAGTTTATGTATTTTATTTGTCTCTAGACCCTGAACTGGGGCGGGGGGTCTAGAGCGAATCCTTACTTGTTGTAAGGGACAGATTATGCTATTGCAGTATCAAATCACTCGAAACCTTAAACAAATATTAAAATGTACAAATAAATAATCTCAGTCTTACCAGAATTATGAATATATTACACAGTTAAATGCTAGCAAAACTCAGCTGAGCTGCTGGCCTTAGGATGGCGTCCCTCTAAATATTTCAATAGCTTCTGGGAATTACACCACTTAATAATTCACTGTGTCTACTAGGACAACTTATAATGAATGGCACAAAATGCGCGTCTGAGCGCCGATAATATATTCATCTATGGCCAATCACTGCCTTTTCTTTTTTCAAATTCAAATATCCTACCAAAAAGTCATTTCAGTCATACCTCAGTCAAGTATGCCTTATTGTCTGTTGGTCCGTCCGTCTCTACTTGCGTTTCACAAAAAAACACACTTGTTTTTTGAACCAACTCTGCCTTCCCCTACACAATTTTGCCTATAAAGTTATTTTTAGCCACAATTCACCATCCCACCCCGTCTCTTCATTCCAACTAGATTTTAGCACTTGCGTCTTCAAGGCCACAATTTTTTGAAAATTAGTGACATGTTTTATTTCAATGCAGTCGATCGTTGATATGAACAACACAGTCTTTTGTCAATATCTTTCTTATTATCTATCCGTCTGTATAAATGAAAGCATATCATTTCACTGCTCAAGATGGGCCATCCGGCCAGCTAGGTTTTATATTCCTAACATTATTATTAAGAAAAGTTACTTTTCAAATATTTTCAAGAATCTTCTGGAATGCGTTCATCACTGCATTCAAATAAACGGACTAAGTTATCGCAAAAGCGTCCAAGAAATGACTGTGGCGTATAATATCCAAGGTCCCTTTTGTCGATTTCTTTACTTTATGTCAACTTGGGGAACGTGACTTTTTCCTCCTTTCCCCACCACTTGCGTCTTTTAGCCTCGCTAGTTTCAAGCACGCGTTCAGTCAGATTTTTCCTTTTGATCTCCGTTCTCATCCCGTTCCGTTTTGCCTTCAAGTCTAACAATTTAATTTCCATGGCGGCGATGACCCGCGGCGTGGGCGATCATGTATTCTAGCAGCTTACGCATTAGTTTTTATCCCTACGTTGTATCATTGGAGATATTTTAACGTTGTATCACGGTTAATTTTGTGACAGGATACACAAAACAACATGGATATCACCAGTACATTAAACAGAAAATCAGACTGATCATCTATGACTAAACAAGAAGTTTAGATCATCATTGCTATGTAAACGTATATAGAGGAGCAGAAGTAGCATCAGATCACATTCTTCTGATACCCAAAATAAAGATGAAACTCAATACATAGATATAGACATCAGTTTAATGTAGAACTTTTAAGAAATCAAGAAGCAAGAGTCAAATTTATGGTCACAATATCCAACAAATACCAAGTGCTAACACAGCTGGAAGATGTAGCAAAGAGAGAAGACCACTGGCAACAGATCAATACTATATGGACTGAGGGGGAACCGAAGACGCAGCAAAAGAGGTGAATGCAGTCAGCGACTCACAGCGTGACTGCTTGCGTCAAGGTCAGCAAACGAGAGCTGACCAAGATCCTACTCTACCTCCAAGTGGTGATCCTGGAAACAGGCTGCATCACTGCAGTCTGGCCGAGAGAGTTGGGATCGAAGAGGGAAGGCAAACCCGGTTACAAAAAATGCCGTGCGGAAGTCGGATGTGTCGGGCCGAAGGGCGCACATATCGCACCATCTCTGTAAATGGCGACACAACGCATCCAATGTCTTTTTCATGACGAACGAGGAAGAAGAAAATGGAATGAAGGATGTGAAGAAGTACTGAGAAAAAGAGACCACCAGCACAAAGCATGGATAACAACATAAATAATCAATAAGATAAAAGTCAGAAAAAACAAGAAAGCAGATTAAACAAAAGCAAAACCAGAAGTTCCAAAGCCAAGGCTCAAAGACGTGTACACAGAAGCAAACAAAGAAGTAAAAAAAAGCATCAACCAAGACAAGGGGAAATATACTGAAGAGTTGGCAAGAAAGGCCGAGCATGCTGGAAAGAACGGAAATATACTACTCGTCAAAAGTCAAGGGCCACTTAGAAAAACCTTGGTTGAAACCATAAAACAAATCAGATATAAACGTAATTGGTATCAGTCAAAACGGCATTTATTGAATACCGAATTGACATGTCACGTAAAGAAATAGAAACACACATTCAAACGCAATGAAGCTGTGAAGTGTGTCACCCACCTTTTCAAAAGTCACACAATAGATATTGGACAAATAGACATTTCAAAATCGGGTATGACCACCGTTTGCAGCAAGGCATTCAAGACAGCGTAGACGTATCGAGTCCACAAGGGTCCGAAGAGTATCCTGAGGAACAGCTTGCCATTCCTGAAGCAGAAATGCAGTCAGCTGTGCAACATCTATTGGCAGGGGGTGATTTGTTGACAATCTTCGACCAAGGACATCCCAGAGGTGCTCAGTCGGAGAAAGGTCAGGTGAATGAGCTGGCCACGCCATCCTGATGATCCCATGTTGCTGAATAAACTCATTCACGACACGAGCTCGATGGGGTCGAGCGTTATCACGTTGGATGATGTCATTACCACCTATGGCCTCCATAGCAGGCTGAACAATTGGTCTCAAGATTTCGTTCTGGTATCTTGGGCCGGTCAAGTTGCCTTGGATGATGTAGAGTGGGGTCCTGCCGTGTCTGTAGAAGCCTCCCCAGGCCATGACAGAACCCCTACCATAACGATCCACCTCTCGAATTGTGTCATCAGTAAATCGCTCTCCTGGTCGTCTCCAAACTCGAATCCTGCCATCATTGAATGACACAGTGAAGCGAGATTCATCAGTGAAGAGAACTTGACTCCATTGTTGCCTTGTCCGTCGGATGTGCTCGCGACACCAAGCAGCATGGGCTCTGCGATGAGCAGGAGTAAGAGGGATTCTGACTGCAGGACGTCGAGCAGCCAGTCCAAATTCATGTAAACGTCTGCGAATTTGACTGACATTAACGTTTACAGTTTGTCTCTGCTGACATCTTAGAGTGGAACAAGTCACTGTTCGATGGCGCAGGGCTGACAACAAGATGTACCGGTCATCATGTCTATTGGTGCATCTAAGGCGACCTGGCCGGTGGCGATCCTCCACACGCCCTGTGGCCTGAAATCTCTCCAAAATTCTTTGGATAGTAGAGTGTGACACTGCAAGCCGTCTAGCAGCCTCACGGACAGATAAACCACTTTCAACCCACGCTATAGCCCTCATTCTTTGTAAGGTGTCAAGACTTCTTCTCGATGGCATCGTTTTTGCAAGTGATGACACTACCCTAAGTCTGCTGATTGTAAAACAAATTAGGAGTGAACTCTGTTCAGGAAAAGTCGCCATTGCACCTGGAATGTCAATCAGCACTATTACTTCATCTGTTTGGTTCTACAGAAGTTTGAAAAAACAGATTAAAAATGTGAATTTATGGTCAGCAAACCAAATTGCACGTGATCACCATGGTTGTCGGTGAGTTGATTTTATGCTTAACGTGCATAGAGGAGTGTCAGAGGAAGATATTGCACCCATTTTTACTAAAAACTTCCTTCATTTAATCATTCTATGCGCTTATATAAAAGTGTATTGAAAATAATAGGGTGGCCCTTGACTTTTGACGAGTTGTATATGTGAGACCTGTATAACAGCACAAAGAAGCTAACAGGGAAATACAAGAAAGCACATGGCATCATCGAAGACAAGAATAGATAACTGCTTTGCAATATACAAGAGCAAATGAGGAGGTGGACGGTACATTTCTCAACAGAGACCAGCTCCACAAAATCCCCCAGACATCCAGCCAGCAGAAGTAGAGCTACAAATTAGTGTACGACAATAGTTCTGATTTTCTGCATACAATGTTCTTCCTTAGGTTTTCATGAATATAATACAAGTATGAAACAAAACAACACTAATACAGACTCAACAGACAACGAGTAGCATCATCACTTAACAGAACCAACGGGCGAAATTCTCAACGTCAAGGGACAAAGTACATGCCACTATTAATATTACATCACGAACAGGGAGCCGCGCTAGCGTAGTGGTTACAACACCGCTCTGGCGACCGGGTGATACAGGATCAAACCCGGGCGACGGCATTTGAGGATTTTTCGTCGACCGGGATTTGGACTGGATTAACTCGAGACCTGGCGAGGACATTTGAAGGAGTGTCGTCGACCAGGGACTGGCGGCTCCTGAGCCGACCCAGCTGCAATGGGTACCTCCGAAATCGGAGAGTATTTGCCTGAATGGCGAGGGACACTTGTCTCTGTACAAGAAATAAAGGGATACTCACGTAAAATCAATGTCAGGTTAGACATAAATAATAACCTGAGATTTCGCCTCGAGTATTAGCGGGCGTACGAAAAAAAAAAAAAAAAAAAAAAATCACTAGTAGAAACAGTATAACCTCTTCGTGGTACTGCAGTTAGGCTTTCTAAACTGGGCTGTAGTTACTTTTGTAGCCACTATTGTGATGTAGGGTCTTCTTATGTCTATCGTTGGAATTAGACAGCTGTTTTTCGACTGTCTGCATATCCCAGGTCTCATATAGTGTAGTCAGTGGTTATATTTATCCACTAAGTTGTGTTTTCAGGGAAAGTGTCTCTCGCCAGTCAGATTTAAGTTACAACGTAGCCCTGCCTATTGTTATTTTGAAACATGGTAATATGCATCTTACACCATTCCCACTTGCGGTCCCTTAGCATTTTCCCGCCACTTAGGCAGTATTTTGGGACACGTTTTGCGGTCTTTCAAGCCTCTTCCTTCAGTATGGTCTGTGTTACGTGCAGTCTTTGATATCTTACAATATTATACATTGGTATTCTTGTTATGTTCGCAAATATTTTGTAAACAAAATAGTGCTTAAGGGAAAGTCATTATTGAGTTACTTCCCTTGAAAGTTGTGCCGTCTCTTCGATCGAACTCCGCGGATGAATCCATTTTACTGCGATTTATTCGTTGTTTGGGTAATAATAGATTGTTCTTGCTTCAGAATATCTATGGCCTTAATTTATGTGTATTGTTTGTCTGAGTAGGACGAGTCTGTCTTATATCTGTATATCTTTACATATCTAAGTCGAACTATATGTTCTGTTGTCTCTAGAGAGGTCAAAGGCTATTCGGCGGATGTGTCGCTAGAGTGTGGTGTGATTTGGCTTCGTCCCGATAGGGACTGTGTTTTTCTATGTCGGCTTGTCGCCGGGAAAAAGTGATCTCAGTATTGGTGGGGAAAGTGATAGTCGTCTAGACCTATCGTGTATGCTTTGCCCCAGTGTTTATTTGTATTGCCAAGGAATGGCATTTTCATATTTCTGATACCAAGGTAATAATAGACACTCTTATGAACTCTCGTACGAAGCCACCATTTTCGATAGGTACGATTTGAATGTCTAAGAGAATATATTTGACTCGATGAAAACGACTTCGATTCCTAGCAGCACTATATCCTGTAGATTGCAGTCAAGTGTTCATGATCAAATCTACAGGGCAATGAAAGATTTAATGAATGACTAACTTTAGGACAGATTCATTATCTGTATCCAAACGTGAGTGACAGCTCACGAGTGAAGCCATCTTGGAACCAAAACATGTAGTGACTTTCAAGAAGAGAAAAGGGATGCCCGTATTATCGCTTGATTAGTCCAGAGATCACTGCTACACATGAGAACCCATTGCTAGCGGTTCAATATTATTATATGAACATATGTGCTGGACATTATGTTGGAGAATCGTCGCTAAACGAGATTAGGTTTAGAAGCCATCTGAAATATTATTTATAAGAGAACGTGCTCAGTCAGTGAAGTCAGTTGATATATATGTATGGGCGATACTGAGTGCTTGGCTACTGACAGTCCATTATACAATTATTCTACATGAGTGCCCATGTAACATTGCAAGACCATTTATCCACTGTACTATGATGTATTATGCCAACCTGTGATTTGTCACTATCTGTGCTGTCGAGTGTGTACGTCCAATTAAACTTTAGAAAAGGTACACAGTCGTTGGTGTCGATGACTTCCAGCCATACATGAGTGTGAGAAAAGAACATTTGTCAACACCACGAACCCTTATTATCATTCGCACATTATACACTCAATCCATGTCTACACACCACTGCGTAGGTCAAGTTGACATTCCATACACTACAGTGGAGCAAACAACACCATAGAGATCTTATCAACTGATGATGATGATGATGTCTGCTTCCATCCACTTATATCTATCTTTTGGTGGATATCATTTACGGGAATAAAAAAAAACCAAATTTATCAACTGGTGGACCAGCTTTCTGGGTTTGACCTCGCAGAAGTTCAGAAGTCAACAGAGTACCGATACCAGACCGTTTCCTGTGGCTGATACGACACACTTGCAGTATTGGTTTGCTATTTGTCAACACTTCGTCACGTGACCTGTCAAGTGAATGCAGTAGGTAGGTCAGCGTTGTTGACATTTTTACATTAGACATTACAGAGTTTCACAGAACAGTTGGATCAATTCTTGTCAATATCAACAGGAAGACAGTATTTGTGAACTAAGAAGTCCTATTTTCATCGATGGATCTTCTTGTTTTCCATATATGAACTTTAATATTTAAGGCCAGAATGTTTAATTGAATAAAGTGGCAGTTTGTTTATTTTCATAAAAAATAACTTTGCCATTACTGTAAAACTGAGCCTATTTTGCAACACATACTATCATACACATAATTTATATATATATTTATGTTTACATGTTATTTGTTTGTATAGTATGTTAGTTTCTATGTCAGCGGGTTGTGTTTAAGGTTGGGCGGCGTCCTCACAACAGAATATCCCACGTCATAGAGGGTCCGTTGTGGGCGTTTTCTATAGGTGCAATTTTCTTGATTGAAAATTTGCTGCGACAACTGTTGCTTTTGTGTTAGCTGTGAAGTCGGTAATTATTGTTATTTTTGTAATATTTCTTTGTTCTTTAGTTTTGTTTTGATTTGTTTGTAATTTGTTGGTCTAACCTTTTCTATCTTTCAGTTCTATTCACAATTTATATTCATATATTGTGACTTCATTTGTGTTGTTATTCTTTGCAGATTCAGTGATTATTTTCATTGATTTCCCTATTTGATTTATTTTGATTTCTGCAAACGTTCTTGTATTGTCAGTCCTATTTGTACTTTATGTATTCTGTTGGTTGACATATGTTTTATATAGGTATATTTCATAAAACACAATTGCCTGTGCACTGCACTTGGATTATGGTATAAACCAGTACCTGATTATTATTACTATTATACAAGACCTTATTAAAGGCTTGTGACCCACAGATATTGGGATAGTATACTGATTAATCAAGTCATTGAGAACTTGTGGTATTATTATTATTTCAGGTGATTAGTATTATTGTTAGACATCATGTCTACATTGGAATACTTCATTACACAAGGGAAAGCCCTTGATAAGACTGGTCAACAATTAGAACAATGGGCTGTTGCTCAATATGACAAAGCATTAGCTGCAGAAGAAAGAAGAGCTATGGCTGAAGAGAAAAGATTAGAAAGAGAAGCTGAGGCTGCTGCTGAACAAAAAAAATTGCAGATGCAGGTGGAGGAAAGGAGATTTGAAGCTGAACAAAAAAAATTAGAAAGAGAAGCTGCTGCGGACAGTGAAGCTGAACAAAAAAGATTAGACAGGGAAGCTGAACAAAAAAGATTAGACAGGGAGGCTGAACAAAAAAGATTAGATGCTGAAGAGAAAAAAGCAATAAGAGAACATGAATTTGAGTTGGAGAAATTGAGATTGACAAGTATGAGTAATGTTAATCAGGCATCTAGTGCTAATGGTAAACCTTCTACTTACAAGGTTAAGGTTCCACCGTTCAATCAGTCCAGTGACGATATTACATTCTGGCTGGATAGATTTGAACGTTCTTGTCGTACACATAATGTGGATAAATCACAATACGCTAATCAATTATCAGAAAACTTGAAAGGTGAATCTTTGACTAGATTATGCCTTGTAGGAGAAGCAGATAAGGATAATTATGATGTCATTAGGGCGGCTTTGATAAAAAAATATCAGCTAAGTGAGGAAGGCTATCGCCTTTTATTTAAAACGATGGTGCCTGAGACGGGTGTAGAATTCTCAGAATTCACTGCAAAGGCACGTCTTACAGTTGATCGTTGGATTGAGCTTTCCAAAACAGAAAAAAACGTATGAAGGACTTATGGATTTGTTGCTCAGAGATAAGATTATGTCATGTGTGAACAAACCTTTCCTTGAATTTATACATGAGCGTAAACCCAAATCTCTAAAAGAAATGGAAGAATATTGTTCCCAATATGTCACTGCACACCCCGACGTGACTTTTGGCAACACTAAGATTAAGGAGAGTATGCCAGTTGCTTCAGCAACACCATACAATCCCAATTATTCACACAGATTTCAGGGACCTCAAAACAGATTTGATAAAAAAGGTAACCATAATAGTTATCAAAACCAAGGTAATCAATCATTTCAGGGTTCTTCTTCAAAGAACTGGAGACGAGCTGATAGCTCTCGACACAGGGGTGGTCATAATTATAGGAATTTCCGTAGAGGAAGTAATTATAGAAACTATCAGGGTTATCCGTCTTGGAGTCAACAAGATCATAATTACAGAGATACTCATTATAATGAATATGATAATGGTAACCAAGGGAACTATGACTCAAACCCAAATAGGGGTTACAATAGAGGTAACAATAACTACAGAGGTGATAATAACCGAGGTAGATCTCAATACAAAAGACATAAACCACATTTTCAGGCAAACTCTGCACAACAAGAGTCCAATGAAGCCTATAAACAGAGTAAAGATAATAATGATGCTAGTAATATGGCATGTGCCGCTTTTGATTTTGGGAGAGCATCTCAGTGCCCCAATGCAAAACGTTATTTGAGCCAACCACAGTGTCTACTTTAAGCTGTGGCCATCCTCTTCCTGCTCTTCCGGCATCAGTCGCGCATGATGGAAGAGGTTCTCTTGTCTCACATAAGGGTTTAGTGAATAACAATCCAGTCTCTGTGCTATTTGATTCTGGATGCACCACAATTGGTGTTAGGCAGTCACTCGTAGATCCTTCCCGTGCCACTGGACAAGTAGTCAAATGTGTAACATTTGGCGGCACATTAGAGAAATACTCTACTGCTATCATTAGGATTGCTACTCCTTTCTTTACAGGAGATGTACACGCATGTCTTCTTCCGAATCCGATCGCTGACCTCATCATCGGTCGCATTCATGGAGTCAGAGAATGCACTTCGCAACAAATTTCCACGTGGGAAAGGCAAAACATGCAGATTGCTAACGCTGTAGTCACTAGAGCTCAGGCTCTTAATATGCCTCAAACTTCATCTACTGAAGATAATGAAGTGCATAACCAAGATAATCCCTTGGTAATTTCTCGTGACTCGTTTATAAAACAGCAAGAAGATGATCCCACTCTGAAGAAATTCTTCATTCTTGCAACTAAAGGTGATCCGAATAAAGGCACAAGTCGTAAATCGTGGATTACAAAGAAGAATGGCGTACTTGTACGTATGGTTCAAGACTCCATTACGTCAAGTCATTCTCAAATCCTGGTTCCCAAGAATTTGAGAGTTAAAATTTTGCAGCACGCTCACGACTCTCAGTGTGCTGGACACATGGGTTTTTCCCATACTAAGTCAAGAGTCCTTGCGGCTTTCTTTTGGCCATTGGTAAACAAGGACATACGGATTTATTGTCGATCTTGTAAAGTATGTCAGGAAGTTAAATCCAAAGGTCCACGGCATGCTGCACCCATTCAGGCGGCGGACATTCCTATTCGGCCGTTCCAAAAAATGGCTATAGACATTATTGGTCCATTTAAGATCAAGTCTGCCAGAGGACATCAGTTTATCTTGACGTGTGTTGATATGTGCACACGTTGGCCAGAGGCTATTCCTCTGAAGAGCATTACTACTGCTGATATTGCAGATGCTCTTTGGCTTATATTTTCTCGTCTGGGGTTCCCCGGAGAGATATTGTCAGACCATGGCACCCAACTAATATCAGATACCATGTCTCAAGTAATGTCTACTCTGCAGATAGATAGATCTTTAAGTAGTATCTACCATCCAATGTCTAATGGTATGGTCGAACGCCTTAATAGAACACTTAAAAACTTACTGGGGAAGATAACTGAGGATCATCCTCAAGACTGGGACAGAGTTTTACCTGCGGCCCTCTTCGCTTACAGAGAGGTACCCAATGAACATACGGGATTTTCTCCCTTTGAACTCGTCTTTGGCGCGCGTCCGCGTGGCCCTATGTCGTTGCTTCACGATCTCATTACATCTGACAATATTGACGATGACACAAAGTCATCCTACGAATATGTCATCGCGTTGAGACAAAAGATTATCGAAGCATGCAAATTAGCAACTTCTTCTTCTGAATTTGCGAAACAGAAGGCAAGGCAATTTGCCAATAAGAAGAGATGCTTACGACAACTTTTTCCTGGTGACAAAGCATTTGTATTACTACCTTGTAGGGAAAACAGATTACTTATTTCGTGGAAAGGTCCGTACGATATAATATCGAAAATTTCCGATGTCGACTATATTGTCGATATTGATGGGAAGCATAAAACCTTCCACATCAATATGCTTACTGAATTCCATGAACGTCCGGATTATTTGCAACCCATTTTCCAAGCAACGGACAATTCTCCAGTACCACATGGTCATTACTCATCACTTTCCGTGATACAGGATGAGGAAACAAGTTTTTCAGATGTAAATCTTCCTCTTCCAATGATCCCACTTCATTCTAGTGAATCATGGAAGAACGTTACTGTCTCTCCTGATTTGTCTCTAGGAGAACAGCGACAAGTTTCAACTATGTTGCAAACATTTCAGGATGTACTCACTGACATCCCTGGACAAACGCATGTCATTGAACATGACATTGTTCTAACTGACCATACTCCTATTAGGGTTAGACCTTATCCTATACCTATACATTTTCAAGCACAGGTCGAGAAGGAGTTGGATGAGATGATAGATTTGAAAATAATCGAACCATCCACCTCTGCATATTCTTCGCCGATGGTTATTGTTCGTAAAAAAGACAATAACATACGTCTTTGCGTTGACTATCGAAAATTGAATCAAGTAACGAAGTTCGATGCCGAACCTATGCCTTTACTAGAAGAGCTACTTACTCGACTCTCCAAATCTCATTTTTTCACTAAACTTGATTTGTCTAAAGGATATTGGCAAGTTCCTTTATCTGAACGCGCCAAACCTCTCACGGCTTTTTCAACACCTAGAGGTTTGTTCCAATGGAATTTTATGCCTTTCGGTCTTATGAACGCACCAGCTACATTCGTACGCATGATGCGCCGAATCCTATCTTATCGGTCAGATGTCATTGCATATCTAGACGACATCTGTCTTTTCAGCGATACTTGGGAAGATCACTATTCAGGGTTAGATGAATTGCTGTCTACTTTGCGTGAGCACAACCTGACAGCGAAACCCTCTAAAGCCTATATTGGTTTTAGCGAAATTTCTTTCCTAGGCCACCGAGTTGGTCATGGTTTCCTAAAGACAGAGGACCATAATACTAGTAAGATACTTAACATCTCAATCCCTAAGACTAAAAAACAGGTGAGAAGTCTGTTAGGTCTTATTCAATTTTATGGCAGATTCATTCAGAATCTATCCTCTATCATGGCACCTCTCTCAACACTTCTAAAGAAAGGTTCGCCTAATGTGGTCCACTGGTCTCAGGAATGCCAATGCTCTCTGGATAAGATTAAAACATTGTTTTCAACACCACCTATTTTAGTGCTACCTACTAAAGATAAGACATTCGTTCTTCGTGGTGACGCTTCATCCACTGGGATTGGAGCGGCACTAATGCAAGAGTACTCTGGAACTCTGCATCCTGTAATGTATATTTCCAGAAAACTTAACGCGGCAGAAAGGAATTATTCGGTTTTAGACCGTGAGCTATTAGCTATGGTTTGGTCGATCCTCAAACTACAGAGATTCCTTCTAGGCGCACATTTCATAGTAGAAACCGACCAAAAAGCTCTTACTGCTATACAGAGTAAGAATTTGAAGAGCTCGAGGTCTACTCGATATGCAATTGCTCTTCAACCTTTTCATTTCTCTGTGCGAGCTATTCGTGGATCAGATAATGTGATGGCAGACATTCTGTCAAGATGCCCACATGATTCCACATAACTATTAGGGCTTAGACTTCTTGATATGTCTAGTTCTATAGTAGTTCCTTTTCTATATCATGATAGATACACATTTGTAATTTAATAATATAATGATTGTATAACTACATAGCGGTTCATTGATGTTTATTCACCGCTGTGCTTTGATGATTTTTTCTTCATAAATCATAAATTTAAGATAAAATAATGCGAAATGATGATATGAATTTTTTAGGCATTGTGTAATTGCCAGAATTGTATTATACTTTGATGACACCTTCCTGGAAAAATATACTTGTAGAGAAATAATTTCTCTCAGTTTATGAGACACATTCTCACCAGTCGCTCCATAAGTCGACTTAGCCTCATATTAGGCGTTATAGGTATTCCTGATATTTTCATCTGCGCATTATTCATGCGTTGTGAGCCTATTGTACGTTGCTCCTAGATGTATTTCAAAAAAAAAAAAAAAGTTCCATTTTTTTTTTCCCGGGAGGTGTGGTAAGACTGTTACGTGCAGTCTTTGATATCTTACAATATTATACATTGGTATTCTTGTTATGTTCGCAAATATTTTGTAAACAAAATAGTGCTTAAGGGAAAGTCATTATTGAGTTACTTCCCTTGAAAGTTGTGCCGTCTCTTCGATCGAACTCCGCGGATGAATCCATTTTACTGCGATTTATTCGTTGTTTGGGTAATAATAGATTGTTCTTGCTTCAGAATATCTATGGCCTTAATTTATGTGTATTGTTTGTCTGAGTAGGACGAGTCTGTCTTATATCTGTATATCTTTACATATCTAAGTCGAACTATATGTTCTGTTGTCTCTAGAGAGGTCAAAGGCTATTCGGCGGATGTGTCGCTAGAGTGTGGTGTGATTTGGCTTCGTCCCGATAGGGACTGTGTTTTCTATGTCGGCTTGTCGCCGGGAAAAAGTGATCTCAGTATTGGTGGGGAAAGTGATAGTCGTCTAGACCTATCGTGTATGCTTTACCCCAGTGTTTATGCGTATTGCCAAGGAATGGCATTTTCATATTTCTGATACCAAGGTAATAATAGACACTCTTATGAACTCTCGTACGAAGCCACCATTTTCGATAGGTACGATTTGAATGTCTAAGAGAATATATTTGACTCGATGAAAACGACTTCGATTCCTAGCAGCACTATATCCTGTAGATTGCAGTCAAGTGTTCATGATCAAATCTACAGGGCAATGAAAGATTTAATGAATGACTAACTTTAGGACAGATTCATTATCTGTATCCAAACGTGAGTGACAGCTCACGAGTGAAGCCATCTTGGAACCAAAACATGTAGTGACTTTCAAGAAGAGAAAAGGGATGCCCGTATTATCGCTTGATTAGTCCAGAGATCACTGCTACACATGAGAACCCATTGCTAGCGGTCCAATATTATTATATGAACATATGTGCTGGACATTATGTTGGAGAATCGTCGCTAAACGAGATTAGGTTTAGAAGCCATCTGAAATATTATTTATAAGCTGACGTGCTCAGTCAGTGAAGTCAGTTGATATATATGTATGGGCGATACTGAGTGCTTGGCTACTGACAGTCCATTATACAATTATTCTACATGAGTGCCCATGTAACATTGCAAGACCATTTATCCACTGTACTATGATGTATTATGCCAACCTGTGATTTGTCACTATCTGTGCTGTCGAGTGTGTACGTCCAATTAAACTTTAGAAAAGGTACACAGTCGTTGGTGTCGATGACTTCCAGCCATACATGAGTGTGAGAAAAGAACATTTGTCAACACCACGAACCCTTATTATCATTCGCACATTATACACTCAATCCATGTCTACACACCACTGCGTAGGTCAAGTTGACATTCCATACACTACAGTGGAGCAAACAACACCATAGAGATCTTATCAACTGATGATGATGTCTGCTTCCATCCACTTATATCTATCTTTTGGTGGATATCATTTACGGGAATAAAAAAAAACCAACTTTATCAACTTTATCAGTCTGCTTTGCAGTAGTGGTCCAACAGTGGCCAAAACTCAAGAGTATCTAATATGGGTGTTCAAAGGTACCTACCTTCGCACAAGATTACTCTAGGCAGAGTTGTAGATAGAAGGATAATGATGCTTCTATCTCAAGGTAGTATTCACAAGATATTTTCAGAAGTCAAGAACAATGCTGCTTAGGGCCGAGCACTATTAACTTATATCTGATCCGTCGCCGTTTGTGAAGACAGAATTAAGCAATGATTTTATTCAGCTCGTTTACTCAGTGGAATTCTTCTATAATAGCTCTGTTTAGAGTGTATTTAGTAAATTGACTGAGGCAAATATGCAGTACATTCAAAATGATTAAATTGACGTTAAATGTGTATATTTACAAATAAAAAATTTAAAAATCACTTAGGTTTTAACAGGGTTTTTAAAAGATCAATTATTATTTATCAGAAACTTATCATCATTGTGTGATGTAATGGTAGGTCGTAAAGGAGGTCACTTGGCAGCTTTTATGTGTTACTTAGCAGTCAGTGACGTTTCTGCTCCATCTGATGTTTTGGTTCTTGGTAGACTTGATCGCTGATCCCGCTAGTCACTGGTCAAGGTTATAGGCGCAGCACGTTCCCATAAATATTAGGGAATGTCTACGAAGCTGGTCCCTCGTCTTTATGCCCAGTCTGATGAGGGTGTCTAAATTCGACTTCAGACCACTTGTACCCTTCTTGTTCCAGAGATAGTACCCTCAACTGGTACCACCAAGGCAATCTTGGCTCACAGACTGTTTGCTCAGAGAAGTAGGTTAAGGCACTAGCAGATGCCTTTCACACGTGTTCTTGGGGGTCGTTACTTTAACAATAAATTTCCGCTATGACTCTGTGTTTTCAGTTTCTTCAGATCCCGGTTTTCCTTATTAAAATGAGTTTTCCTGGGCTGTTTAAGTCCTTCAAAATGCTCCAACAAAGTCCGGGCTGATAAATGGAATTCTGATTCTAACTCTGGCAGTCTGGTTGTCGTCTCGGCAAGCGATTCTCACAATGTCTTAAAACTGCAAACATGTCAGGTTATATGGCACTTTGCCTCCCCCGCAGTTTAACGACTGTGGGGGAGGCGAAGTGCCATATAACCAACGTTACGATTATAGGAAGCGTCCAATCAGGAATTTGGTGGATCCTCTATTTCGAACCCCCGCCAATCGTTTCAAAACTGCATATTTAGGTGGGGTAATTCAAAAGTATTCTGACATGGAAAATTCTGTGTGTGATGCAAAAGATCACGTCTCCCATATATGTGACAAATCCGTATACTCTTTCGACAATGTGTTTCAGGTGTAACATCTTACTTTCATCTAAAGCAATATCTCTGAAACAGGTGGACAGGAAATGATGATGCCATTCATGTCTGACCAAAATGTGTCGCACTGACATGTAATCTCTTTCCCCGTCGCTTGCGCAAACATTATTCGTCTCTTTACCATCTTGGCAAGTGTGACACGTTCGCCTTATCAATGCTTAACCAACGTCGCTGGGGCGATTTTAGTGTTAATCTGTTGTCTAATGTCGGTCACACCCGAGATTAACCAAAATGATTGTCGGTTAATATTATATCATCCGTTCCTTTTCCCAGCAGGGAGGAACGGGTAACCAAACAGACATGACGACGTATCGCTGAGAGAAGTATAAGAATGTTTTAAAATACTAAATATCTGCTTCATAACAGATAAAGAAAAGGGTGCCGACCACTGAAAAGCACGTAATTAGTCAGAACAACAACTGTCACAGAATACGGCCGTTGTGGACAAGAGAGCGACCCAAAATTATGTGATATGTCTATTATAATGCAGGGTTTTCCAAGCTGAGGTGAGAAATCGTAAGCATTCTCATCTGGGATTCGTTTATGTATGAACTCTAATCTCGTTCGATCTGTAAAATGCTTAGCGTGAAGTCTCATTAGAGACAAAAGTGGAAGTGTGTATACAAATAAAATTTAAATCGCCTCTACGATAGGAAGTACAAACTTTTATATAGAGTGATTGGGAGCCGCGCTAGCGTAGTGGTTACTACACTGCGCTGGCGATCGGGTGTCCAGGTTCGCACCCTGGCGAGGACATATTTGGAGGGGTGTCTTCGACCGGAGACTGGAGTAGCCTGAGTGGTTCCTGAGCACAAACCCAATGTGGATGGGAAGGAGCGGAGATGGCACGGACATCTGGCTCCTGACCGGGTGGGAAGGAAAGTCCACAGGCTCCCCAGTTTCGCAATGCCATGAAATTTGTTTCATGTCATTGGGCCGAAGGGCTTATGCCCAAATGCCGCTGGATAGGAAAAAAAAATATAGAGATTGAAAAATTCAATCGATGATGAAGACAGTGCATACCAAAGGGGACGGAGATCTGATTTATTGCAAGAAAAAGGGGGTCCGTGGGCTGAATTATGCTGTGAGAAAGAGGTTCGAGAAAGAATATATAAAATAACCGAAAGCAAGAATTTTAGATGGCAAGAACGAGGCCTAAACAAAAACCCAACAGCAACAAATGGACGAATATCCTTTTGTTACATGGACCCTTTGGAGAAGTATGTACCATGTTGTGGCGTGGCGCTCCAAAACACTGGTAGGATAGAAAGATTCCTGTTGTTAGGTCTAAGTGCTGGTACTTCTAGCTGACTGGGGCTTACCCTCACAAGGCATTCAAGCAAGCTCATCTTTTATCTACCTTCGCTGGTTTTGTTCAGACAGTACACTTGAGCTCACGATTTGCCACTTGTCTTCTCGAATCTCACCACCCTCTGTTCTGAGACATTTCACTTCACAAGTGTTAATCTCGTGTTCTTTTCCTTCACTGTGTGTTACAGTTTGGTATCGGTGACACATTACAGGAATTATGTGTTTCAGTTTTTTACATCTCACCTATAGGAATACTTCGAATTTTAAAACATGGGGTGGGGAAGGGGGGGGGGGGGGGGGGTTTGTAGTTACATGTCTTCTTTAAATATGTAAATTTGGAATTGTTTATATGTCTCCTTAAAATATTTACGTGTTTTATATGACTTTTTATGTCTTCGAAAATTAATAAATAGTTTGTCGGCGCAACTTACAAATCTTCTTTAGGTTGTCATCCAGTCTTCACCTTTCTTTCTTTGATCTACTGCTTGTGTCATAAAGTGGTCCATTTGAGGATGTCACTTTAACCTAAAGGTCTTTTATATTTGGACATGCGCCCTAATATAACCAACTAGGTTGGACGGGACGCGCCTCGCCAAAACGAGGCAAAATTTTATTTAAAAAAAAAAAATAATATGAGGATGATTATTGGGTTTTGCTCAGTGCAAACAGTGTTGTCACCATCCTTCTCCTTCCCCCTTTTTTTCTGGTTCAATTTTCTCCTGGCCGGTCTTCTGTCCGCTTTTATTCCCTCTATTTTCATGTTATTTGCCGATTGAGCGGATTAAATATCTTGAATGTCTTTTCAAAATCAGCAAATATCAGTGTGACTCAAACTTTATGTACACATCATAGAAACGTCGATGACGGCTTATTCTATTTTCTGTTTTTTTTTTTTTTTTTTTAATACATAATTTGTCCAGATTACCTTTTCTGCGGCCTAAAGAGGAGATATCAATTTCCGTAGTCAATTTTTGTCACTGCTAAGAGAATTTCAAAAGTTAGCCTGAGCCTCCTTCTATTTGGGGAAATCATCCCCCCCCCCCCACACACACACACAACCACAGCTTTAACTCTACAATCCTATATCTCTTGCCTGTTCAAGGTCTTACTTCAGTTGACAAGTCTCTACTTAATGTTTACCAGAGGATGGTCATGACAAAAAGAGGTTTAAGAAAAACAAAAGTTACAACGAAAGGGGGGGGGGGGGGGGGCAGCTGTAGAATAAATGTTCAACAATCCAATAACAAAAATATGCATAAGCACGGGTCACTTTGACAACACACGGAAGGCAAGATAATATGGAAATGGAAAATATGTCAGAAACAGAATTAAAACGCCATCTAAAAGGTAACGTTGCTTCGAAATCAGTTACTTAACTCTAAGTTTAGAGTGACAGTAACTAAGGATAACTTTTGGCAAAAGGAAACTGTCTCACTTCCGAAATGTCTAATGGATTTTACTGGCAAGATTCTAGATTAAATTTTGCCCACTAAAACACTGCAAAAAAACGACGATGTTATAGTGCCGCATGTCTCTTGGGAAAATATCTGCCAGAAAGATGTTCTATCTTCACCATGAATATTGCGTTCGTCTTTTTTTCTTTATATTTTTTTAAAGAACCTGCCTGTTTTCTGGTTAAGGATAAAAGTTCGGGGTCTTCTTGTCAGCAGGTGAAGAATATACAGAAAACAGACGGGGGCTGAGAGTTACTGACATTGATTTCTATATTACAGCGTATACGAGTGCTGCAAAAAGATACAATAAGAGAAGTAATAGCGAGATGTTTGAGAAGGTATTATTTCAAAGAGTTGTATTAACTGTCATAAAACACTTCGTTCGGTTGTCATGTCGAAGAAATGTTTGCCATCATTACAACTACAGAACATTGTTTGGGATCCATAGTTAATCCAGCACATAGCATTAGCCAAGGTCATTTAAAAGTCTGAAAAAGGAAAGCCCAAAACGGCACGGGTGAAATATTCGCTCTAAGAAGTTCAATTTTTACGTAGAAAACCTCATAACAACCACCTGAGTAACAGATTAAAGGAAACTCATCACTAATTTCAACAAATTCTCCACAAGACATTCCGCCTTTGCTCTCTCTTCTCTCTGTCTCTGTCTCTCTGTCTCTCTCTCTCTCAATCTCTCTCTCTCTCCCTCCCTCTCTCTCTCTCTCCCCATTTTCTCTTTTCTCGGCAATTGGTTTCTGTGCCTTGCTAAAACGGCTATTAGTTCCTATATGCATACACACATATATACTTCCTGTAAGTACTCGGAGTTGCACGGTTTTTCTAGTAACAGGTTATGAAACTTCTGAAAAGTTACATAAGTTACAATTAATATATGTAACTACATCGTGTCATATTTACTTATCGTTATTTTATAGATTTGTTATTGCAAAATTATTGCAGTGCTTTTTGCTAAACAATATTTTTAGTGTTGCCGTCTGGGACAAAAATGAATACATTTTTTGGTGTGCCCACTCTAGAGCAAACAACATATAGATGTATGTTTGAAAAGAACGGATTTTCAAAGTTAATGCCTGCAACATAAAGTGACTTCCCTAGAGCCTTGTTTAATCACATTGCAATTGCAAGACGCATAGGATGTTGCAGTCGCTTAAAATATTAGGTTACATTAGGTTATTATATAAATAGTTATACTTTATGGCGCATGTTCATATAGTAAAGACCATGCGGCTTGTTTTAGTGATTTGACAGATGTGCCTATTTTCTTCTTCCAAACAAGTATCACCACGGCACGCTTACCTAATTTTCTCCAACTTGTTACCTGTCATTGGTTTTAATATACAGTTCTTCAACAATTAGAATCCGTCTTGTAAAATTAATCCCATTAGATTTACGTGGTAAAATAAACGGAAATACTACATCAAGATATGGGTTTTTTAATTTTCACTTAAAGTATAAGTGTACAGACAATAATCTTAAATTGCGTTGTAAAATAAAAAACAGCTAAGTTGTTAATTACCAACAATAATTGATATTTTTATTATTTGAATTATTTTCCTTAAATTTTCCTAGCCATGTGAATTTAAGTTATTTACCTTCATTACGGCATTTACGAGTGTATGAAAACAATGAGAATCAATATATATAAAATCCCACCTCTTTCTGTCAGTAACGCGAAGGGATGCAACTGTGGTTGAAAGTTAGACATTAATTGTATTGTTTCGCTTATATGTACTCTCCCGAAAATAGTAACACGTATTTGTAGAATGCACAAATGATGGTGTGCCCAAAAATCAATATTTATTAAATCCCAGCTTTTTCTATCACTAATGCTAAGAGATGCAACTTTGGTTGAAAGTTAGACATTAATTGTATTGTTTCCCTTATATGTTTTCTCCCGAAAATAGTAGCATTCGACAAAGAAAAGCTCGCAAAGGTTGGTGTGCACAATAATATTTATAGAATGTGTGATCCCGTATACACACACATTGGAATCCTCACTGCTGCTACGTAGTTTGTGAAATGTGGTGATGCACGTGGTTTTTAAAAATACTTTTGAATAAGTAAAATTGCCGTTAGATATTGCTGCTTTTGAATTTAATTCCCGTCTTATGACGAATTTTTACACTAGTATTTATAGAATGTGTGATCCCGTATACACATATTGGGATCCTCGCAGCTGCTACGTAGTTCGTGTACTATGGTGATGCACAGTGGTTTTTAAAAAATACTATTGAATAAGTAAAATTGCCGTTAGGTATTGGTGCTATTGAATTTAATTCCCGTCTTATGACGGGCTTTGACACTAGTATTTAAATAATGTTTGCCATCAAAACTAAAAACGTTTTCTTTCACTAAATAACTTTACAGCTTTCCCCGCTAGATCCTAAAGAGTACACTTTTTTTTTCAATGAAAATCTAAAACAGATTTCGAAGTAAAAGTGTACAGTTGGTCATTTAAACTGTACTTTTCCCTTTTATGTCCAGTGTTTTTGTTGTTCTTCTTCGGCGTTCAATGTCCAGATTTCATACGCCTACACAAATACATAGATGATCGATATCCACATTAGTTTCATCTTGGTTTTACGAGTTGAATTTTGTCTCTCTAAAAATGGCTTCGGTCTGGTTAGAACTGCACACGCTGAAGATACTATCTGTAAAATGCTACAGCTTAATTAGCTATCACATAACCATGATGGTTCCTTTTATTTAAGTGTGGACCTATATTTTTTTAAATAACGTTTCCTCGTTTTGCGATGCGCGCCTCGTTCAAACTAGACACACGGTTCGTCGATTATATTAGGGTTTCATGTTCCAAAAAAAGACCTTGCTGTTTGTTTCAATAGCCTATATTTAAAAAAATAATATTTTGCTTCGTTCTGGCGAAGTTGTAAATTAGACAGATATATTAATGTTTTTTATTATTTGAATTATGTCCTTGAATTTTTCTAGCCTTGTCAATTTAAGTTATTTCCCTTGATTGTCACGGGTAGCCTCCCCTTAGCTCTGCAATAGTGGTCCAACAGGGGCCAAAACTCAAGAGTAGCTAATATGGGTCTTCAAAGGTGTCTACCTTCGCACAGGATTACTCTTGTCAGAGTTGTAGGTAAAAGGATAATGATGCTTCTGCCTCCCGGGAGTGTTCACAAGATATTCAGAAAAGCGAGAACGATGCTGCATTGGCTGAGCACGTTAACTCTAGGATCTGCCGACAACTTTTGTGAAGGGTAAGGTTATCTTATAATTCGTAGCTCGTTCAAGCCTTCAGCTGAGTTAATTCAGTGAATTTCCTCTTATTATTATTTAGTAGCGCTGATAGAGTGTATTTAAGAAATTGTCTAAGACTGTGACGAAATCAGGTGTGCACTTTTTATTACATTAGTTCTCTTCATTTCTTCATTTTCCTCACCTCATAGTTGCGCCTCTTACTGTTGTTAACCTCTATTCACACTGCAGTGATGTTATTTCACGGCTGAATTGATTATCTTGAGGATTAATTGTAATCACTTAAGTGGTGTAGCCACCTGGAATGCAGAAGGTAAACGTGAAGAGTAATAGTGACTTTGTCATAACTCATTTCTGGCCCAGACCGAGTGACCACCTGCAATTCGAGGTTTATCACCGCGCCTTCCGACTCCTTGGACGGAAAGAACAATATACGGCAGGTTTGTCGTCGAATATTATTTGTGCGCCGTGCTGTATTAGCAATTATCTTTCTCGTGAACGATGAGAGAGACGGAATAGACATTGGATTTCATTGGCAAATTCGTCTAAATTACCATATGGGACTTGGAGCGAAAATTGAGATTTATAATATAACAATTTGAGACGTAGACACACCGCACTGCTAAACGCCAAAGTAGCAACTCCTGAGAGTGAGAGAGAGAAAGAGAGAGAGAGAGAGAGAGAGAGAGCCAGAAGAGAATAAGGCTTAGATTCCATACGAAAGGACTAGGACAGAGTATTTGGGCAACTTTGAAACTCAAAAGTAAACCCGCATTTTTAAATTCAAAGACTGGAGACTTAAGGACTCAGAATCAAGTCAGAAGGGAGATTCTAAAATAACCCCAGACCCAGTATTCGAAACATCTAACCTAAACTGCTGTGTCCATTCTAACTTTGTCAGGAGATTGTAGATTCCATTTGAGGTTAGTTGTGAACCTATATTTTACAAATGTGAATTTGACATGTTTTTCTTGCTAAGTGATAATATACGATGTTTTAGCCACACTTAGGTACAAAGTGTAGAGGTTTTGTCGTTCGGCCATGCTGTGCAAGGAGACTGTTTACAGGCGGCACGACAATTGCAACTGCTACTTAACTAAAACAAAATTAGCCGCTGTAAGTTAAAAACACTAGCTGATTAAAATTATCAAATCCACAACAACGACAACAACAGAAATTAGGCTTCAGCAGTGGACATTTTGTTCCTCTTTCAATTAAATTTAGAGAAGATTTTGATGTTATGAATTATTAACTTTACTCTTAAAATATTCACCTTATTTATTTATTTATTGCAAGACGTATGAGCAGATCTATCTATACTAATAACTAACAATACTCTTTCAGCAAATCTAAAATTTCTTGCAGTATTCTAGGGAAATTTACCTTCAGGTTTCTTAATCAAGATGAGGTCCGCAATTGTGATTTATCACACTTGTGTGTCCGAGTTCAATAACCGGACGTGCCGCCCAACTGTCTGATGATGGTGTCTAGCGTCGACTTCATGCCACTTTTACTCTCACTTGTTCATGAAATAGTACCCTCAACTGGTACCACCAACTAGTATGGCAAAAGAAGAGAAACGAATACCCTATGAGTATTGAGTTTCCCGACACACACTTATGTGTCCCCATTTTCCTACTCCATCATCCCATCTATCTTCAGAATTTTTACCCTCTCTGACAATTAATCTTAATCCCTGTGGGGAAAAAAACTATCTTTACATTTTAAATTAAAAATAGTTTTATATTTGCATTGAAAATGTTAACAATATAGTTTGACTATGTTCACATTTACATCAGTTGAAAAGGTTGTAAACTTTCATTGCATTTAGAGTGAATATGTTTTACATTTACACTGGTTGAAAAAGTTGAAACTTTCATTACAGTTAGAGTGAATATGTTTTACATTTACTCTGGTTGAAAAGGTTGAATCTTTCATTACATCTTCCATATATATAATAATAATAATAATAATAGCCCCTTCAGTCATAACTGACTATGGGAATGCGCCCCTGAGGTGGCAGCCCTCAGCTGCTTATTTTCCTGGTGCTCCTTTCGACGTTTTCTCCTCACCTCTGCTTCTTGTGTGAGCCTCTCTTCGCCCAATCTGAGGTGGTGCCGTAAATAGCATCGCCACTTAGTGCGATCAGCAGCTTCATCCTCCCATGTTGCTGGATCCATGTCCAGTGCCCTCATATCTCTCTTGCACACATCTTTGAACCTCAGCTGTGGTCGCCCAACTGTTCTCTTGCTATCTGCTAATTGTCCGTAGAAGATATCTTTTGGGATGCGACCATCTTCCATGCGGCGAACATGGGGCGTTCAGAAAGTAATGCACCACATCGTTTTTCTCAGGAGCTGTTTATTCAAAAAGCATGAAATTTATACACAATATACATGGATATGTCATGTAAACACCGATATTATTCAACATAATCCCCATCAACTTCTACGGCTTTTTGCCAGCGCGAAACAAGTGCATGTATTCCTTGCCCGTACCAGATTTTGTCTTGATCATGTAGCCATTTCTTCGCTGAATGAATCACTGCTTCATCATCTTCAAACCTTGTCCCACGGAGTGCATCTTTAAGTGGACCAAATAGATGAAAATCAGAGGGTGCCAAATCGGGACTATAGGGTGGATGGGGTAGTACAGTCCAACCCAATTTGGTGATTGCTTCCCGTGTTGCCAGACTTGTGTGAGGGTGCGCATTGTCGTGAAGGAGAAGCAGGTCTGCTGGAATCTTGTGCTGCCGAACTCTGCGAAAACGTTGATTGAGTTTTTTCAATGTCTTAATGTAAGCTTGCGAATTGATTGTCTCTCCTCTTGGCATAACGTCCACAAGAATCACACCTTCAATGTCCCAAAAGATAGTGATCATGACCTTTCCAGCTGAAGGAATTGTCATGAATTTCTTTCTTCTTGGTGATTGAGGATGATGCCACTCCATTGACTGTCTTTTTGTCTCAGGTTCAAAATGATGTGCCCAGGTTTCGTCACCTGTAACGATCTTAGCCAAAAAGTTCTCTCCCGCAGCATTGAAACGCTCCAACAATTCAGAAGAAATTGATTTCCTTTGCAATCGGTGTTCATTTGTGAGACTTCGAGGAACCCATCTGGCGCAAACCTTAGAAAATCCGAGAGTTTTTATAACTGTATTTGCACTACCAATGCTGACTGACAGATGTAAGGCCAATTGTTGAATAGTGATTCGCCAATCAGTAAGGATAATGCCCTCAGCGCATTTCAACATTCCTGCGTTGGTGGCTGTGGCAGGACGTCCACAGCGCGGCCGATCAAGCAGCTCCGTATCTCCACTTCCTGATTCTTTGATTCTCTGAACCCAGCGACTGACTGTACTCCTGTCGACTGCAAAACTTCCATACACATCACATAGACGCTTGTGAATATTCACAACAGTTTCGTTCTCTGCAACGAGAAATTCTATCACAATTCGCTGTTTATAACGCAAGTTGCTAACACGCTCCATTTCAACGGTTTAGGGCAGCCGTATAATTTAACCGGTTGCGGTGCAATTTGGTGCACACAATTGGCACATGCCATATGTGAAGTGTGCAAAATGTCATGCTTCTATCATCATTATTACCTGAGAAAAACGATGTGGTGCATTACTTTCTGAACGCCCATCGTATACATATATATATATATATCTATATATATATATATATATATATATATATATATATATATATATATATATATATATATATATATATATATATATATATATATATATATATATATATACGTCAAAGTCTGTTCGTTTGCACTTTATATAAATCTGTATACCTTAACATTTCTTCTTGAAATATGGCAGAGTTACTCATTAGGATCTTGATGGGAACGGACTGTTGTTATTTTGTTAAAAGACACGCTTAAGTTTTGGAGGGGAACAAATTTATTTTAATATTCCCATTGTTTTCATATCCGCGCAAAAACCGTAATCCCGTCTGTGGACAGATTACAGACACGCACTTATCAGTTGGACACACCTGAGCGGAAATGTTGTAATAGTCCGGGCAGATGTAAGAAGTTATTTGTAAACATTGCCGAGAGAGGATTGGATGTTTTCATTCCATATTTGGAAGAGTGAATATGTTTTATATTTACACTGGTTGAAAAGGTTAATAACATAACATGTATGTACATCATTTCTTTCATCAATCCCTTCATGCTCCATATGAAACTTGGGACTACCTCTGCTTTTGGTTCTTTATGAGAAACTCGCAATAAAGCATTCACCAGCCCTGGCAGTGGTGGTTCATGAAATCATCATTGTATATGCTGAGGTTGCCAGCCCCAAATGACTTGGACATCCACTAGCAATTTTCACATATTAATATTCACGTATTAGTTCACATATCAATAATTAAAAAAATATAGAATTCAAAATGTACAACTTACGCCAATCTTTAGGCTCACAGACTGCTGGCTCAGAGAAATAAAGACACTTGTAGAGGCCTCTTACACTTGGTCTTGGGTGTTGTTACTTTAACAATAAGTTCCCACTTTGACTTGTGTTTCAGTTCCCTCAGAGTCCGGTTGTCCGTGTTAAAATGGTAGAGTTTTTCCTGGGCTTTTAAGTCCTGAGAATGCTCAAACAAGGACTGGTCTGGTACTATTCTTAACTCTGGCAAGGTCTGGTTTTCTTCTTGGCGCTAGTGAGTTTTCACAGTGCTTTCAACGGCCAAAGTGTCAGGTCGTTCCTAGCACGTGTTGTTTACTATTAGACCACGCCCCAATCAGAAATGTAGTTATGTTTACATCTCGAGTGCAGGCCAATAGTTTCAAACATGCGTGTTTAGGATGAGGTAATTCAAAATATTTCCACTACGAAATATCTGCGCGTTACTGCAGACATGACCTATGTCTCCCAAATATGGAATGAAAACATCCGATCCTCTCTCAGCAATGTTTATAAATAACTTCTTACATCTGCCCGAACTATTACAACATTTCCGCTCAGGTGTGTCCAACTGATAAAGTGCGTATCTGTAATCTGTCCACAGACGGGATTACGGTTTTTGCGCGTAAATGAAAACAATTGGAATATTAAAATACATTTTTTCCCCGCCAAAACTTAAACGTGTTTTTTAACAAAATAACTTAACAGTCCGTTCCCATCTAGATCCTAATGAGTAACTCTGCCATATTTCAATAAGAAATGTTAAGGTATACAGATTTATATATATATATATATATATATATATATATATATATATATATATATATATATATATATATATATATATATATATATATATATATATATATATATATATATATATCGATATAGAGAGAGAGAGAGCGGGAGAGAGAGGGCGAGAGAGAGAGAGAGAGAGAGAGAGAGAGAGAGAGAGAGAGAGAGAGAGAGAGAGAGAGAGAGAGAGAGAGAGAGAGAGAGAGAGAGAGAGAGAGAGAGAGATAATGTAGTATATAGAAGACAAATTCATTTATAGGTTTCCCCGTCAGATAGTTTTTTCAATGCATGGCAGTAATTCAATACATATATCCAAGCAGTCTCCTACAGTCAATAATGCATCGTCGCATGTTCAGCCTATGTACTCGCAATGCCGGCAAGCGGAACCATTGGTGTAGTGAAAACTGACAGCTGGCGATGAAAATATTTATAATAGTACTCCCTGAATTTCCTTCTTCATAAGGAACATACTCATCAATATAAGATGCTCAAATACAGCATCAGTAGAATTAAAGTGGCAACTTTCGTATAATTATAAGCCACGTAGGAAATCTGCAAACTTCAACCACTTTGGGAGTAGTAGTAATACACGTCTTGCTTGGACAGATTTACACGACGAAAGGTCAAGAAGGACCGTTGCATGCATAGTGCAGCGCCTTTCTACGTCATCCTATTATTAGTGACGTCTACACATAATCGCGTTCAATGAAAATATCTTCTAGTGTAAAATACATCATGTTGTCCTCAGATAAATATGTTAGCGCGTAAATTTAAACTGGTAACAAATCTAAACGAGGCCAATATGGAATATACATAAATATACCTTAACGGGGGGAGGGGGGGGGGGAGAGAAATCACTTGGCTCATGGCTCCAAAGTGTCACTCTCATGTTGGTTTTCTTAAAATCCGCCTGTGGTATTAATTGAACGCACTCGTTCTTGTTTGCAAAATTCAAATTGGGGATTGACATCATCTATACACAAACTTACTGTTCTGATTTCCACAGCCCAATGCAATTGTTCCACTGCAAGTAAGACGCGTTTTCGCCATGTTTTTTTAAGTGTCCTGGTCTCGCTTGCTGTTTCTGACCCAGTAGATTGAGCAGATCATATACCGAGGCCATCACTAGACTATATATGAATTTTAATGTTTGCATTGAACCTGTGTCTCAGATTCCCGAGCTGATCATTATTTTGCCCATTTTGAAAGAGTTACTGTTCATCAAATCTGGATTCAGATGACACTTTTTAGCTCAGTCATCATGGTGTGATGACGAGAGTGTAGCAACGTCTCTGGCCATATAGGCTTTTTGTCAAGTGCAAATATTAAATCCTTTATGGCGTCTGATTATAAATGTAGTATTACAGTTATCATATCTGTGTAGATATACATCAGTATGTGATGCTAGTATACATCTGTATATAACTTCTCTATAAGCCTCAAGCCTGTTGTTTTTTTTTGGGTCCATTGTTTTTTTTTAAAACAAAAAACAAAAAATGACACAACTGTACATTTTCTTATCAACTATATCGAATGCCTTTTCCCAATTAGCAACAGTTATATTTCATTGTCCGTTGTACTCAATGCTCTTTGTGCAGACCTGCTTTTATTAGGTTGATCTGTCATCGGGACATCCGCTTATTTTCGTTAAACTAGTTGTGAGTTACTTAAGTGTTGTTCTCAGGGGACAGTATTATTTGCTTAGTACGGCACTTTGGTATATAATTTCCATGCATAACTGAAGAATAAAATACTCTTTACATTCAAGAATCTATATTGTTACAAATCGCCTTCCAGAAATAGTGCTATTATGGTCATCTACCAGTATTTTATTTCTGCCATAGTGCTATTATGGTCATCTACCAGTATTTTATTTCTGCCATAGTGCTATTATGGTCATCTACCAGTATTTTATTTCTGCCATAGTGCTATTATGGTCATCTACCAGTATTTTATTTCTGCCATAGTGCTATTATGGTCATCTACCAGTATTTTATTTCTGACATAGTGCTATTATGGTCATCTAACAGTATTTTATTTCTGCCATAGTGCTATTATGGTCATCTACCAGTATTTTATTTCTGCCAATGTCATATTTAAAATTTGACAAAGAACGCACGTCTCCTGCTATTATGGTCATCTACCAGTATTTTATTTCTGCCAACGTCATATTTAAAATTTGACAAAGAACGCACGTCTCCTGCTATTATGGTCATCTACCAGTATTTTATTTCTGCCATAGTGCTATTATGGTCATCTACCAGTATTTTATTTCTGCCAATGTCATATTTAAAATTTGACAAAGAACGCACGTCTCCTGCTATTATGGTCATCTACCAGTATTTTATTTCTGCCATAGTGCTATTATGGTCATCTACCAGTATTTTATTTCTGCCAATGTCATATTTAAAATTTGACAAAGAACGCACGTCTCCTGCTATTATGGTCATCTACCAGTATTTTATTTCTGCCAATGTCATATTTAAAATTTGACAAAGAACGCACGTCTCCTGCTATTATGGTCATCTACCAGTATTTTATTTCTGCCAATGTCATATTTAAAATTTGACAAAGAACGCACGTCTCCTGCTATTATGGTCATCTACCAGTATTTTATTTCTGCCAATGTCATATTTAAAATTTGACAAAGAACGCACGTCTCCTGCTATTATGGTCATCTACCAGTATTTTATTTCTGCCAATGTCATATTTAAAATTTGACAAAGAACGCACGTCTCCTGCTATTATTCCAACCATTTCTGCAGAAATAGCAGCAATTTAGCTTTTGAGCTAAATGTGACTAATGCATATTTGCACGCTGAGTTCATGTGCCAAATCAAAACAACTATTTCAAATTCAGCGGAATAAGCAAATTCTTGAATGTGAGTCAGGAGACGTGTTTATGTGTCAGGGTAGGGTAGTTTACGGACATAAAAAACACACTGGAGGATACCTGGTGGGAGAATAAACAAAAGAAGCAGCTTCGGACCAATAGGATACCACGCTGGAGTAACATAAATCAGTATGAGCAGCAGGGATACAGTCAAGTTTGAAAGCCAAAAATGGTTGTAGTTAAGATCTTTTTAGTTTTTTAATGTCTTGGTTTCTTAAGATACTAAACGCAGCCTTAGTCTCACCAGAGCTGTTATCAGTCCTGCGTGATATTTACCACATTCTGAGAACACCCAAGACTTGGTAATTCGTGCTCACGCATGAACTCTGACAGATCGTTAACCACATCTAGTCCGCTTCTCCAGTCCAGAGGTCCTTAACACAGACTTGACTTTCTCTGATCTGATCTTATAGCTGACTTCACAGAATTGCCACACATTAGAGTCTATGGTTAATGGAAATTCTAGTGTATCTTGGTAATGAAAAATAAAAGGGGAACAGCTGCAAACTTGCACTATATAAAAATACGAATGATGTATCTGTTTTAAAGAAATAAATATTACAGAAGTTACCATAGATACCAATACGGGTCTGTTTATTTAGCAAATGCAACACGCTATGAACAGGAGACTTTAAAGATTGCCCTCTCTACTCCCTTCTCCCTGCTCCCCGAAACAAAAAAGTATCCAAAATAACGGAAATAGTCACTAAGACCAAACTGCCCGATGAATGACATAGCTAAAATACTCCGTAGTATCGTGCCAAAGAAAACAGAATAGACAGTGACGTTAGCATAGAATGACTTGGCCTCCGACAGAGTATCAGCATCATGCAGGAGAAAATTAAGATGAAGTTCTTCTTCTTCCTCGTTCGCCCTGAAAAGGACGGTGGTTGCGTTGTGTCTGTTTACGCCGTAGCTGTGATATCTGCACCTTTCGGTCGACACATCCTACTTCAGCACGGCATTTTTTGGGACCGGGTTTTCCTTCCCTCTGCGATCCGTACTCGCTCAGCCAGACTGCACTGCTGCAGACTGTTTCCAGGACCACCACGTGGAGGTGGAGTACGGTCTTGGTCAGCTCTGGTTCGTTGACCCTGATGCAAGCAGTCAAGCTATGGG
Source organism: Oreohelix idahoensis (assembly GCA_024509875.1). NCBI lineage: Eukaryota > Metazoa > Mollusca > Gastropoda > Stylommatophora > Oreohelicidae > Oreohelix > Oreohelix idahoensis. The sequence goes on from JAMPIV010021545.1 coordinate 99,650, forward strand.
TCGCTGACTGCATTTTCTATTGCTGCATCTTTTGGTCCCAGATGAAATAGACATCTGAGTTGGCAAAGTTTTGTGTGTCAGAAAAGCAGCGGAATTAGAAATAACCTAGCAATAACCCGTCCACATTGACAGGTTATTAATTATAGTGTGTTGTTTCTGTTACATGTATTACAGATGGTACTATCACTACTGTGGTCATTTCATTGCAGGCGACCATCATTAGATATTTGTAGTGAAAATTATATGGATGTATTAAATATGAAGACATGGAGTAACCTTACCTAAACTACATGTGGAGCAGTGATAATGATCTAATGGACCGTAAAGTGACTAAATAACCAACATTTCTTTTATGACAACATGTCTCGTAATTGTTGCCTCTGAGAAGCCATGGTCGACTTACTGCCTCTGAGAACAACGTTTGAAGTTTGACGAAACTCCAGTTCATGTACTGTTTATCAATCGTGTTGTTGGCTTCTTTCCATAATCAAACGGTTCATGCACATCTTCATTTGCGAGAGTAAAAAAAACTGTGGATGTACTTCCAGTGTGTGGAGCTTACATTTACGTCTGTTTTCCCCGCAAATGCTGAATCTTGACCGAATAAAAAACAAACACATTCGCAGTTCGTCATCGGCAGACAGCAGACAATTTATGTCAATTTTTTTTTTTTTTTTTTTTTTTTTGTTATAGCGCGATTATATATAATGGAAATGCACTCTTTAATCTCTAAACGTAGAGACTATATTTATTATTGATGGCCCTTTCTAGTAGCCATACTGGCAAGGTAAGACAGCTGCATCTACTGTAAAAATGTAATAACACTTTGCAAATACCTTTCACAGACAATAAACATATTTAACAATTTTAATTTTCGTATAAATTATATATTGCCACATATTTTAGAAACTGCGTATCAGTGTTATAGAGATTAATGTAATTTGCTGTCAGTAATGTTTGATTTTACTGAAAAATAAGACAATTCACATATTTTTTTTTACCACATTCAATTATTTAACAAGTATTTTTTCATGGCATTTATTATTAGTTTATACAGAGTCTATAGGATGTTACTGAGCAATCTGGTAATCGCTGAAGACATGTGAGTCGTCTTTTGGCACCTATGTATGTGTTTCTGAAGAACTGGAAATTGAACTTATAAACAGTCTAACATATATGATGTCTGTGTGTCTGTTAAGAGAAAGTAGTTTTTTTCAATAAAAGTACTGTAAATTCTGGGTGACAATATAAAGCTCACCAACGCATTTCACTGTTGTTACTGACTTATTTTACGAATGTTCACGGAAATTTTGTGATTTACTGCAAAACCATGATATTCCTTTGCCTTTACTTGGAATTATTGGCTTAAGCAATGCGTGACGGATGTAGTGGTGTTTGATGGTATTGTATGATGGTGATATTACTAAATGTAATTGTATGAGGCCAGCTGTGAAGGCTCCTGAGATAAGATGTAGTTGTGAATTGTCAGAAGGCCTTTCTTGCTACCACTACGACCTCACACTATTTTTTTTTTTTTTTAATGAATGTAGCTACGTAAAGTGTCTAGGGTTATGATATGTAGTGTGGTGTAATAGGTTATAGATATACCCACAGATATTTAACAAGACTAATAATATTAATAAATGTTAAAATACACTGAACTAACTCACGTGTGTAAAATTTTTTGATAGAATTATATTACATTTATTTTGTTCTGGATCAATTTTTTAGATTGACCAGAACTTAAAAGGATTTAGAGATTATGAAAGAAATGCATGGAATATTATATCATAAATGCAATAGTGTACATATATATGTACTATACTAGTTAGTTTTATTAAAATGTTCTAGTAGTCATCTACTTGGGAGGATAGTTAATGTTTGTGCTGTTGGGGTGGCCTCATCACACCTGTCTATATTGACTACACAGTGTCCAGAAAATGGTGGGAATTTTTATGGGGGTATTAGTAACTACAAAGCGTTGGTGAATGTCCAGCAGACCAGAGGCTCACTCATCTTGTAGTTGTAGCTCTGGTGCTGAAATCTGGTGGTCCCACCTCTCCGTGCTGGCGGGCAATAATGGTGGTCTCTGTCACAAGTACTGCACAGATACACTCGAGTAAAGTCACCAACTGAATAGACACTGCTTTGTTGACAACAGAAACTCACAGCTCTGCAATCAAAGTATGGGCCATGTGTCAAAATCTATTCTCTACCCACGTCTGGACACAACACTGACACAACAACCACATCATACAGACAGGTCAGATCTCTCTGACCAAACAGCACATTTACCATGGTGGTTTTACATCAGATAGATCCTCCCAGACTATAGATTCTGAAAAATATTTATTAGTTTTCTGCCCTAAAAGAGGATAGGTAATATGTTTCATTATTCTCAACACTTGATCTGTCTTGCCTAACCCTTGCTGGAGTTTATGTACATTGTTGGTCCCTAGACCCTGACTAGGGCGGGGGGTCTAGAGCAAATCCCTACTTGTTTGTAAGGCTAGATTTTGATATGGCAGTATCAAATCACTCGAACATTAAACAATATTCAAAACATATAAAGAAATAATTTCAATCTTACCAGATTATGAATAAATAACACAGAATTGCTAGCAAAACTCAGCTGAGCTGCTGGCTATAGTATGGCGTCCCTAAACTTCTTTCACTTTCTTTCATATGGAAATCACCACACTTTAAAATCTGTGTCTATCACTGAACAACTATTGAAGAATGGCCCCACTTTCGCGTCTGAGCGCTAATAATATGATTGTCTGTGGCCAATCACTGCCTAGGTTTATTTTAAATTCAAATTTCCTACCCTAAAGTCATTTCAGTCATGCTTCAGTCAAGTATGGATGGTTATCTGTTAGTCTGTCCGTCTCTACTTGTGTTTCTACAAAAATGTACTTGATTTTTGAACCAACCTTTCTCTCCCCTCCAAAATTTTGTCGTTAAAAGTTATTTTTAGACACAGCCACCACAAAATCCCTTCTCTTCCATACTAAGTAGATTTGAACACCTGCGTCTCGAGGTCGTGTTTTTTTTGTGCAAATAGCGACACTTTTAGATTCAATACAGTCTGTCGATGATGTGAACAACACTGTCTTTTGTCATTATCTTCAATATTATCTATCCGTTTGTAAAATTAAGAACATATTAGTTCACTGCTCAGAATGGGCCATCCGGCCAGCTAATTTTTATATTCCTAACATTAATATTAAGAAAAAATTACTTGTTAATTTTTGTAATATTCCAAACATCTGCGTTTCTGCCGCTGAATTCAAATCAAAGGCTTGGTATCGCAAAAGCGTCCAATAAATGACTGTGGCGTAACATATCTATGGTCCCTTCTGTCGAGTTGCTTACTTTTTATGTCAACTTGGGAAACGTGACTTTTCTCCGTTTCCCCCCCAATTGCGTCTCCTTAGCCTTTCCAGTCTCACGCAATCTTTCCAGTCATATTTTTTTCCTTTTTGATCCGCCGTTCCCCTCCTGTCTAGCAAGTCAATTATTATGGAGGATGATGACCCGCGGTCTAGGCGATCATGTACTATTCGCAGCCTACGCATTATGTTTTTTATCCTTAAATGTTATCTTTGGAGGTATTTTACCGTTGTATCTCTGTCAATTTCACTACACATCTCCCCACTTGAAAACATGCCTATGGCAAGTTCCAAAACCAGCGATACACATAGGTAAAATTACTCCTCACGTCTGCCACTACTCTAATTTTGATCACAGGGGTGCCGACTGAGGAAATCTGCACCGACATTCAATTTGCCTGGGATATATTGGATACTAAACTGATAAGGTTGAAGCAATAAAGACCACCTCAGCAATCTTGCGTTTTCATGCTTAGCCTGAGATAAGAATACGAGAGGCTGATGGTCCGTCTCCACCACAAAAGTCCTACCATACAGATAGATTTGAAACTTCTTTATTGCCCAGATTAATGCTAAACATTCTTTTTCGCTTGTGGAGTATCCTTGTTCCGCCTTATTCAATTTGCGGCTTGCATAAGCGACTGGTTTAAGTTCCCCATCAGGTGAAGATGATCTTTGCAACAAAGCCCCTCCGAGTCCTACATTACTTGCATCGGTTCTTAAGACAAAGTCCTGTGTCAAATCAGGCAGTTTGAGAATAGGCTTGCTAGTGAGTTTTTCCTTTAACTCTTGGAACGCTAGTTCACATTGTGCAGTCCAAATAATTTTATCTGGAAGTCCCTTGCGAGTCAGATCAGTCAGAGGAGCACAAATAGCGTTAAAATTTTTGATGTATTTCTGATAAAATCCGCATAACGACACGAATGATCGCACGTCCTTTTTTGTTTGTGGCCTAGGTGCTCTCTGCAGTTTTTCCAAGTTCTTAGGATCAGGGGTCATATTACCCTGATATACAGTGTGTCCCAAGAATTCCAACTCTTTGCATCCAATACAACATTTTGTTGGCCTAGCAGTTAAGTTCGCCTCCCGAAGTCTATCAAACAACATCTCCAGAGCTTCAATGTGTTCTTCAAATGTCTCTGTGGCGACGAGAATATCATCCATGAAATTCGTGATACATGGGTTATTCAGGGGATCCAACAATTTTCGCATCATCCTTGAAAACACACTCGGAGCATTTTTCAGTCCGAATGGTAGCATATTGAATTCATAATGTCCATCCGAAGTGCTAAAAGCCAAATAAGGTCTCACTTCAGGCTTCACTGGGATCTGGTAACAGCCTTTACTAAGATCCACCTTTGAAAAGTATTTTGCCTTGTTCAGTCTGGCAAATAACTGTTTTGTGTCTGGTAATGGATCCACTTGTCCTTCTGTGACAGCATTCAGTTTCCTGTAATCTATGCACAGTCTGTGTTCCCCAGACGGTTTCCTCAACAAAACGACACTAGAACTAAAAGATGATTCACTGTGCGAAATAATCCCCTCCTTCAACAAATACTCTATTTCTTCCTTCAATGCCTTCTCCTTCGCGAACGGAATAGAATAGGCTCTCATACAGATTGGGTTTGAGTCTACCAGTTTCATGTCATACTGTAACAAATTTGTATGGCCTGGTTTATCTGTTAATACATCTGTATGTTCCTCCAGAACCTGTTGAACTCTCTCCCTCTGGTTTTTAGTCAGGTGCTTACTGACTTTTACCTGTGCTGCTGTTTCACAAGGATGTAATGGGTATTCATGTGAGGTGAGTGGTTCTTTTTGCATCTGGGTTGCAATAGCCAAGGTCAATAAGGGGGTGCTTTCCTGGAGTGGTCTGTCCAGATACTTCTTTAACAGGTTTACATGATAAACTTTCTCCTTCCCCTTTTTGTCAATTTTATAGTTTGTTCTAGACACCTTCTCTAGAACCGTATATGGACCTTGCCAACCAATTTGTAATTTATTCTGGCTTCCGGGTAGTAGAAGCAGCACCTTCTCTCCGACTGCCAGTTCCCTGTCCTTTGCCTTCCTATTAAAATATGCTGCATGTTTCTTCCTGGCTTGTTTCAAATTATCATTTGCCAGTTTCCATCCAGCTTTCAAACGAGTGGTCAGTTCGTTCACATATTGATACGATGAGGTAACAGTCTCTTCCGCCTTCTCATCTGTCCAGGTCCTTAATAAAGCTTCTAAAGGACCTTTTATTGGCCTCCCAAATAGCAGAGTTGCGGGAGCCATCCCGGTTGAACTATGTGGTACCTCCCGGTACGCAAACAATGCGGCGGGCAGGAATTGATCCCACAGATCCGGTTTTTCGTGTGCCAGCTTTCTCAGGATAGAAATGAGAGTCCCATTGAACCTCTCTACCTGGCCGTTCCCTTGTGGATGGTACGGACTACAATGAAAGTGCCTGGCTTGAAATAGCTTAAAAACTTCTTCCGTTAGTTTCCCCTTGAACTGAGAACCATTATCCGTCAAGATTTGATGCGGGAATCCTAATCGGGTAAATATTGTAAGTAGTGCCTCTGCTACATGTTTTGAATCAATTGATGGCAGGGCTACCGCCTCTCCCCACATAGAGCAAGTGTCAACCAGAGTAAGGATGTAACTGTTCCTCCTCTTGGTCCGAGTGAGAGGTCCTACAATATCCACTGCAACCCTCTCAAAAGGTGTTCCCACTATGGGCATTTCCCCTAGAGTTGCAGGAGCAGTCCAGTGCTTTGGAGCTACCCTTTGACATTCTGGGCAGGATTTGACATATCTTTTTATATCCTCCGTTATCCCTGGCCAGAAGTAATGACAAGCTATACGCTGTCCTGTGGCGCTGATCCCCATGTGACCACTGAAGGGAATCGCATGCCCGAGTTCCATCACTTTATCTCTATATGAAATGGGAAGAACCAGCTGGTTGTGACCATTTGTTCCAGTTCCGGCCTTCCTGTATAAGAGTTTGTTCTTCATGAAATATTCCCCCTTGCTCGGAGGTGTGTGGCATTTTGGGCAATTTTTTAAAACAGGGCTTGAGTGTCCTATCCTCAGCCTGCGCCTTCCTCATCTCCTCTGGATGAGCATTTATAGGTTCACCTTCTTCCTCCTTCTTCTGTGACCTGGTCTGCACTGTCGCCATGATCACCGGTTTCTCGGGATTCCCCAAGAAGACGTATCTACACCCCAATATCAGAGGGTAGATTGGTTCATCTATCACTGCTGCTCTGATTTCTCCTTCCACATAGCGAGTTTTCACCGTTATCCTTGCGATGGGAAGTGTCATGAGTGGTATGTCCTTAGTCGCCCCTTGTATTTCCACTGTTTCTGTGGTATACTGACTTGGGTCCACTAGGCTAGACTTCACAACTGAATCATAATCCAAACCTGTATCATAAAGGCACCTTATGGTGACCCCATTACAAATAACATCCTCACAAACTGGGGGGTGATAAGGTTCCTGTTGTCCATTAGGATTAACCTTTAATCTTTGCGTCCCCGACTTCATTGCAGCAATGTTTGAAGGTTTCCTTCTACAAAATTCGGTGTTATGGTTATCCTTCTTGCACCATTTACACCATCTTTTTCCTTGGTTCAACGGTTTTCTTTCATTGAACTTTTGGTCATTGAACTGTGAGTTTCTGTCGCGATAGTCATTTCTTGGCCGCTCAAAGTTTGTCCTACCTTTATTTCCCTGCTCTCTATTATCAAATTTATTAAATTGCTGTGGAGCTTTAAAATTGTCTATGTGCTTCTTCTTAGCACCACTTACCTCTGCCTGGGCTGCCTGATACCTCTCAGCAACATTTAAAACTTCCCCCAACTTCTCTGCACCTTGTTCCATGAGAAATTTTCTCATGTCTGGAGCCATGGACTCTCTCAATTGCTCAATCATGATCATTTCTTTAAGATCTTGGGTCTTCCCCAGAGCCGTCCATTTCTCCAAATAGGTTTCTAGTCTGGCAGAGAATTGGTGGTATGTCTCCCCAGACAACAGTTTGGCATTTCTAAATTTCTTACGATAAAATTCACCATTCTTCTCGTACCTTAATAACAAAGCCTGCTTTAACATGTCATAATTGTCTTGGTCTTCCCTGTTCATTTTGGCAAATACTTCATAAGAAGTACCTCTCAATCCCTGTGATAGCTTTAAACTCCACCTCTCTCTCTCTAACCCATATGTAGTAGCTAATAACTCAAAACGTCCTAGGTACCCCTCTATGTCATCGTCTTTTTCAACAAAATGGTCTAAATGAAACCCCATAGCTGAGTTTGAGGCTCCCAGACTGGGCGTAGCATCTGAGGCAAAAGGGCTGGCACCATTTTCAGGGGCCGGGCCTTGTAATTCCAGCTCCCTTAGTCGTAATTCGTGCTCCCTTTGCAACCTTCTATCTTCTGCTTCCCTTTCGGCCTTTTTTTCTTCTGCCTCCCTTTCGGCAGTCAACCTTTTTTCTTCTGCCTCCCTTTCGGCAGTCAACCTTTTTTCTTCTGCCTCCCTTTCGGCAGTCAACCTTTTTTCTTCTGCCTCCCTTTGCTGTCGTTTTTCTTCTGCCTCAATCTGCAGCCTCTTAATGTCTCTATCAGCCTCAATTTGTAACCTCTTCTCTTCAGCTAACCTTTCAGCCTCTAATTTTCTTTCAGCCTCTTTTTCTAATCTCCTTTCTTCCCGTTCAATATATTTATCACATTCAGCCGTTACATATTGAATTAAAATTTGACCATCCATTCCCATCTCCTTCGCGGTGAGCACAGCAGCTGATCTAAATTTTGCCAACTCCGCCATACTTTTTAGACAATATAATAATATACAAGCTAAATCTCTAACCAGTAAATACACTAAGTACTTCTAATTACTATATGACTATAGTCTAACTAATTCTAACTAACCAGTTAACTAATTAATTATTACTGGCTGTGAAGATTCACCAACTTTTATCTGTAGGGACACTTTTAATGTTAAAGGGAATTTTACAATTTATTTCCCTACTTTTATTTCTCCCACCAGGAGATCCTAATATTACTGTTGGGCTAATTATCCCTGGACAAGACCCCAATATATGTAGTGGTGTTTGATGGTATTGTATGATGGTGATATTACTAAATGTAATTGTATGAGGCCAGCTGTGAAGGCTCCTGAGATAAGATGTAGTTGTGAATTGTCAGAAGGCCTTTCTTGCTACCACTACGACCTCACACTATTTTTTTTTTTTTTTTTTAATGAATGTAGCTACGTAAAGTGTCTAGGGTTATGATATGTAGTGTGGTGTAATAGGTTATAGATATACCCACAGATATTTAACAAGACTAATAATATTAATAAATGTTAAAATACACTGAACTAACTCACGTGTGTAAAATTTTTTGATAGAATTATATTACATTTATTTTGTTCTGGATCAATTTTTTAGATTGACCAGAACTTAAAAGGATTTAGAGATTATGAAAGAAATGCATGGAATATTATATCATAAATGCAATAGTGTACATATATATGTACTATACTAGTTAGTTTTATTAAAATGTTCTAGTAGTCATCTACTTGGGAGGATAGTTAATGTTTGTGCTGTTGGGGTGGCCTCATCACACCTGTCTATATTGACTACACAGTGTCCAGAAAATGGTGGGAATTTTTATGGGGGTATTAGTAACTACAAAGCGTTGGTGAATGTCCAGCAGACCAGAGGCTCACTCATCTTGTAGTTGTAGCTCTGGTGCTGAAATCTGGTGGTCCCACCTCTCCGTGCTGGCGGGCAATAATGGTGGTCTCTGTCACAAGTACTGCACAGATACACTCGAGTAAAGTCACCAACTGAATAGACACTGCTTTGTTGACAACAGAAACTCACAGCTCTGCAATCAAAGTATGGGCCATGTGTCAAAATCTATTCTCTACCCACGTCTGGACACAACACTGACACAACAACCACATCATACAGACAGGTCAGATCTCTCTGACCAAACAGCACATTTACCATGGTGGTTTTACATCAGATAGATCCTCCCAGACTATAGATTCTGAAAAATATTTATTAGTTTTCTGCCCTAAAAGAGGATAGGTAATATGTTTCATTATTCTCAACACTTGATCTGTCTTGCCTAACCCTTGCTGGAGTTTATGTACATTGTTGGTCCCTAGACCCTGACTAGGGCGGGGGGTCTAGAGCAAATCCCTACTTGTTTGTAAGGCTAGATTTTGATATGGCAGTATCAAATCACTCGAACATTAAACAATATTCAAAACATATAAAGAAATAATTTCAATCTTACCAGATTATGAATAAATAACACAGAATTGCTAGCAAAACTCAGCTGAGCTGCTGGCTATAGTATGGCGTCCCTAAACTTCTTTCACTTTCTTTCATATGGAAATCACCACACTTTAAAATCTGTGTCTATCACTGAACAACTATTGAAGAATGGCCCCACTTTCGCGTCTGAGCGCTAATAATATGATTGTCTGTGGCCAATCACTGCCTAGGTTTATTTTAAATTCAAATTTCCTACCCTAAAGTCATTTCAGTCATGCTTCAGTCAAGTATGGATGGTTATCTGTTAGTCTGTCCGTCTCTACTTGTGTTTCTACAAAAATGTACTTGATTTTTGAACCAACCTTTCTCTCCCCTCCAAAATTTTGTCGTTAAAAGTTAGTTTTAGACACAGCCACCACAAAATCCCTTCTCTTCCATACTAAGTAGATTTGAACACCTGCGTCTCGAGGTCGTGTTTTTTTTGTGCAAATAGCGACACTTTTAGATTCAATACAGTCTGTCGATGATGTGAACAACACTGTCTTTTGTCATTATCTTCAATATTATCTATCCGTTTGTAAAATTAAGAACATATTAGTTCACTGCTCAGAATGGGCCATCCGGCCAGCTAATTTTTATATTCCTAACATTAATATTAAGAAAAAATTACTTTTTAATTTTTGTAATATTCCAAACATCTGCGTTTAGCCGCTGAATTCAAATCAAAGGCTTGGTATCGCGCAAAAGCGTCCAATAAATGACTGTGGCGTAACATATCTATGGTCCCTTCTGTCGAGTTGCTTACTTTTTATGTCAACTTGGGAAACGTGACTTTTCTCCGTTTCCCCCCCAATTGCGTCTCCTTAGCCTTTCCAGTCTCACGCAATCTTTCCAGTCATATTTTTTTCCTTTTTGATCCGCCGTTCCCCTCCTGTCTAGCAAGTCAATTATTATGGAGGATGATGACCCGCGGTCTAGGCGATCATGTACTATTCGCAGCCTACGCATTATGTTTTTATCCTTAAATGTTATCTTTGGAGGTATTTTACCGTTGTATCTCTGTCAATTTCACTACACATCTCCCCACTTGAAAACATGCCTATGGCAAGTTCCAAAACCAGCGATACACATAGGTAAAATTACTCCTCACGTCTGCCACTACTCTAATTTTGATCACAGGGGTGCCGACTGAGGAAATCTGCACCGACATTCAATTTGCCTGGGATATATTGGATACTAAACTGATAAGGTTGAAGCAATAAAGACCACCTCAGCAATCTTGCGTTTTCATGCTTAGCCTGAGATAAGAATACGAGAGGCTGATGGTCCGTCTCCACCACAAAAGTCCTACCATACAGATAGATTTGAAACTTCTTTATTGCCCAGATTAATGCTAAACATTCTTTTTCGCTTGTGGAGTATCCTTGTTCCGCCTTATTCAATTTGCGGCTTGCATAAGCGACTGGTTTAAGTTCCCCATCAGGTGAAGATGATCTTTGCAACAAAGCCCCTCCGAGTCCTACATTACTTGCATCGGTTCTTAAGACAAAGTCCTGTGTCAAATCAGGCAGTTTGAGAATAGGCTTGCTAGTGAGTTTTTCCTTTAACTCTTGGAACGCTAGTTCACATTGTGCAGTCCAAATAATTTTATCTGGAAGTCCCTTGCGAGTCAGATCAGTCAGAGGAGCACAAATAGCGTTAAAATTTTTGATGTATTTCTGATAAAATCCGCATAACGACACGAATGATCGCACGTCCTTTTTTTGTTTGTGGCCTAGGTGCTCTCTGCAGTTTTTCCAAGTTCTTAGGATCAGGGGTCATATTACCCTGATATACAGTGTGTCCCAAGAATTCCAACTCTTTGCATCCAATACAACATTTTGTTGGCCTAGCAGTTAAGTTCGCCTCCCGAAGTCTATCAAACAACATCTCCAGAGCTTCAATGTGTTCTTCAAATGTCTCTGTGGCGACGAGAATATCATCCATGAAATTCGTGATACATGGGTTATTCAGGGGATCCAACAATTTTCGCATCATCCTTGAAAACACACTCGGAGCATTTTTCAGTCCGAATGGTAGCATATTGAATTCATAATGTCCATCCGAAGTGCTAAAAGCCAAATAAGGTCTCACTTCAGGCTTCACTGGGATCTGGTAATAGCCTTTACTAAGATCCACCTTTGAAAAGTATTTTGCCTTGTTCAGTCTGGCAAATAACTGTTTTGTGTCTGGTAATGGATCCACTTGTCCTTCTGTGACAGCATTCAGTTTCCTGTAATCTATGCACAGTCTGTGTTCCCCAGACGGTTTCCTCAACAAAACGACACTAGAACTAAAAGATGATTCACTGTGCGAAATAATCCCCTCCTTCAACAAATACTCTATTTCTTCCTTCAATGCCTTCTCCTTCGCGAACGGAATAGAATAGGCTCTCATACAGATTGGGTTTGAGTCTACCAGTTTCATGTCATACTGTAACAAATTTGTATGGCCTGGTTTATCTGTTAATACATCTGTATGTTCCTCCAGAACCTGTTGAACTCTCTCCCTCTGGTTTTTAGTCAGGTGCTTACTGACTTTTACCTGTGCTGCTGTTTCACAAGGATGTAATGGGTATTCATGTGAGGTGAGTGGTTCTTTTTGCATCTGGGTTGCAATAGCCAAGGTCAATAAGGGGGTGCTTTCCTGGAGTGGTCTGTCCAGATACTTCTTTAACAGGTTTACATGATAAACTTTCTCCTTCCCCTTTTTGTCAATTTTATAGTTTGTTCTAGACACCTTCTCTAGAACCGTATATGGACCTTGCCAACCAATTTGTAATTTATTCTGGCTTCCGGGTAGTAGAAGCAGCACCTTCTCTCTCCGACTGCCAGTTCCCTGTCCTTTGCCTTCCTATTAAAATATGCTGCATGTTTCTTCCTGGCTTGTTTCAAATTATCATTTGCCAGTTTCCATCCAGCTTTCAAACGAGTGGTCAGTTCGTTCACATATTGATACGATGAGGTAACAGTCTCTTCCGCCTTCTCATCTGTCCAGGTCCTTAATAAAGCTTCTAAAGGACCTTTTATTGGCCTCCCAAATAGCAGAGTTGCGGGAGCCATCCCGGTTGAACTATGTGGTACCTCCCGGTACGCAAACAATGCGGCGGGCAGGAATTGATCCCACAGATCCGGTTTTTCGTGTGCCAGCTTTCTCAGGATAGAAATGAGAGTCCCATTGAACCTCTCTACCTGGCCGTTCCCTTGTGGATGGTACGGACTACAATGAAAGTGCCTGGCTTGAAATAGCTTAAAAACTTCTTCCGTTAGTTTCCCCTTGAACTGAGAACCATTATCCGTCAAGATTTGATGCGGGAATCCTAATCGGGTAAATATTGTAAGTAGTGCCTCTGCTACATGTTTTGAATCAATTGATGGCAGGGCTACCGCCTCTCCCCACATAGAGCAAGTGTCCACCAGAGTAAGGATGTAACTGTTCCTCCTCTTGGTCCGAGTGAGAGGTCCTACAATATCCACTGCAACCCTCTCAAAAGGTGTTCCCACTATGGGCATTTCCCCTAGAGTTGCAGGAGCAGTCCAGTGCTTTGGAGCTACCCTTTGACATTCTGGGCAGGATTTGACATATCTTTTTATATCCTCCGTTATCCCTGGCCAGAAGTAATGACAAGCTATACGCTGTCCTGTGGCGCTGATCCCCATGTGACCACTGAAGGGAATCGCATGCCCGAGTTCCATCACTTTATCTCTATATGAAATGGGAAGAACCAGCTGGTTGTGACCATTTGTTCCAGTTCCGGCCTTCCTGTATAAGAGTTTGTTCTTCATGAAATATTCCCCCTTGCTCGGAGGTGTGTGGCATTTGGGCAATTTTTTAAAACAGGGCTTGAGTGTCCTATCCTCAGCCTGCGCCTTCCTCATCTCCTCTGGATGAGCATTTATAGGTTCACCTTCTTCCTCCTTCTTCTGTGACCTGGTCTGCACTGTCGCCATGATCACCGGTTTCTCGGGATTCCCCAAGAAGACGTATCTACACCCCAATATCAGAGGGTAGATTGGTTCATCTATCACTGCTGCTCTGATTTCTCCTTCCACATAGCGAGTTTTCACCGTTATCCTTGCGATGGGAAGTGTCATGAGTGGTATGTCCTTAGTCGCCCCTTGTATTTCCACTGTTTCTGTGGTATACTGACTTGGGTCCACTAGGCTAGACTTCACAACTGAATCATAATCCAAACCTGTATCATAAAGGCACCTTATGGTGACCCCATTACAAATAACATCCTCACAAACTGGGGGGTGATAAGGTTCCTGTTGTCCATTAGGATTAACCTTTAATCTTTGCGTCCCCGACTTCATTGCAGCAATGTTTGAAGGTTTCCTTCTACAAAATTCGGTGTTATGGTTATCCTTCTTGCACCATTTACACCATCTTTTTCCTTGGTTCAACGGTTTTCTTTCATTGAAATTTTGGTCATTGAACTGTGAGTTTCTGTCGCGATAGTCATTTCTTGGCCGCTCAAAGTTTGTCCTACCTTTATTTCCCTGCTCTCTATTATCAAATTTATTAAATTGCTGTGGAGCTTTAAAATTGTCTATGTGCTTCTTCTTAGCACCACTTACCTCTGCCTGGGCTGCCTGATACCTCTCAGCAACATTTAAAACTTCCCCCAACTTCTCTGCACCTTGTTCCATGAGAAATTTTCTCATGTCTGGAGCCATGGACTCTCTCAATTGCTCAATCATGATCATTTCTTTAAGATCTTGGGTCTTCCCCAGAGCCGTCCATTTCTCCAAATAGGTTTCTAGTCTGGCAGAGAATTGGTGGTATGTCTCCCCAGACAACAGTTTGGCATTTCTAAATTTCTTACGATAAAATTCACCATTCTTCTCGTACCTTAATAACAAAGCCTGCTTTAACATGTCATAATTGTCTTGGTCTTCCCTGTTCATTTTGGCAAATACTTCATAAGAAGTACCTCTCAATCCCTGTGATAGCTTTAAACTCCACCTCTCTCTCTCTAACCCATATGTAGTAGCTAATAACTCAAAACGTCCTAGGTACCCCTCTATGTCATCGTCTTTTTCAACAAAATGGTCTAAATGAAACCCCATAGCTGAGTTTGAGGCTCCCAGACTGGGCGTAGCATCTGAGGCAAAAGGGCTGGCACCATTTTCAGGGGCCGGGCCTTGTAATTCCAGCTCCCTTAGTCGTAATTCGTGCTCCCTTTGCAACCTTCTATCTTCTGCTTCCCTTTCGGCCTTTTTTTCTTCTGCCTCCCTTTCGGCAGTCAACCTTTTTTCTTCTGCCTCCCTTTCGGCAGTCAACCTTTTTTCTTCTGCCTCCCTTTGCTGTCGTTTTTCTTCTGCCTCAATCTGCAGCCTCTTAATGTCTCTATCAGCCTCAATTTGTAACCTCTTCTCTTCAGCTAACCTTTCAGCCTCTAATTTTCTTTCAGCCTCTTTTTCTAATCTCCTTTCTTCCCGTTCAATATATTTATCACATTCAGCCGTTACATATTGAATTAAAATTTGACCATCCATTCCCATCTCCTTCGCGGTGAGCACAGCAGCTGATCTAAATTTTGCCAACTCCGCCATACTTTTTAGACAATATAATAATATACAAGCTAAATCTCTAACCAGTAAATACACTAAGTACTTCTAATTACTATATGACTATAGTCTAACTAATTCTAACTAACCAGTTAACTAATTAATTATTACTGGCTGTGAAGATTCACCAACTTTTATCTGTAGGGACACTTTTAATGTTAAAGGGAATTTTACAATTTATTTCCCTACTTTTATTTCTCCCACCAGGAGATCCTAATATTACTGTTGGGCTAATTATCCCTGGACAAGACCCCAATATATGTAGTGGTGTTTGATGGTATTGTATGATGGTGATATTACTAAATGTAATTGTATGAGGCCAGCTGTGAAGGCTCCTGAGATAAGATGTAGTTGTGAATTGTCAGAAGGCCTTTCTTGCTACCACTACGACCTCACACTATTTTTTTTTTTTTTTAATGAATGTAGCTACGTAAAGTGTCTAGGGTTATGATATGTAGTGTGGTGTAATAGGTTATAGATATACCCACAGATATTTAACAAGACTAATAATATTAATAAATGTTAAAATACACTGAACTAACTCACGTGTGTAAAATTTTTTGATAGAATTATATTACATTTATTTTGTTCTGGATCAATTTTTTAGATTGACCAGAACTTAAAAGGATTTAGAGATTATGAAAGAAATGCATGGAATATTATATCATAAATGCAATAGTGTACATATATATGTACTATACTAGTTAGTTTTATTAAAATGTTCTAGTAGTCATCTACTTGGGAGGATAGTTAATGTTTGTGCTGTTGGGGTGGCCTCATCACACCTGTCTATATTGACTACACAGTGTCCAGAAAATGGTGGGAATTTTTATGGGGGTATTAGTAACTACAAAGCGTTGGTGAATGTCCAGCAGACCAGAGGCTCACTCATCTTGTAGTTGTAGCTCTGGTGCTGAAATCTGGTGGTCCCACCTCTCCGTGCTGGCGGGCAATAATGGTGGTCTCTGTCACAAGTACTGCACAGATACACTCGAGTAAAGTCACCAACTGAATAGACACTGCTTTGTTGACAACAGAAACTCACAGCTCTGCAATCAAAGTATGGGCCATGTGTCAAAATCTATTCTCTACCCACGTCTGGACACAACACTGACACAACAACCACATCATACAGACAGGTCAGATCTCTCTGACCAAACAGCACATTTACCATGGTGGTTTTACATCAGATAGATCCTCCCAGACTATAGATTCTGAAAAATATTTATTAGTTTTCTGCCCTAAAAGAGGATAGGTAATATGTTTCATTATTCTCAACACTTGATCTGTCTTGCCTAACCCTTGCTGGAGTTTATGTACATTGTTGGTCCCTAGACCCTGACTAGGGCGGGGGGTCTAGAGCAAATCCCTACTTGTTTGTAAGGCTAGATTTTGATATGGCAGTATCAAATCACTCGAACATTAAACAATATTCAAAACATATAAAGAAATAATTTCAATCTTACCAGATTATGAATAAATAACACAGAATTGCTAGCAAAACTCAGCTGAGCTGCTGGCTATAGTATGGCGTCCCTAAACTTCTTTCACTTTCTTTCATATGGAAATCACCACACTTTAAAATCTGTGTCTATCACTGAACAACTATTGAAGAATGGCCCCACTTTCGCGTCTGAACGCTAATAATATGATTGTCTGTGGCCAATCACTGCCTAGGTTTATTTTAAATTCAAATTTCCTACCCTAAAGTCATTTCAGTCATGCTTCAGTCAAGTATGGATGGTTATCTGTTAGTCTGTCCGTCTCTACTTGTGTTTCTACAAAAATGTACTTGATTTTTGAACCAACCTTTCTCTCCCCTCCAAAATTTTGTCGTTAAAAGTTATTTTTAGACACAGCCACCACAAAATCCCTTCTCTTCCATACTAAGTAGATTTGAACACCTGCGTCTCGAGGTCGTGTTTTTTTGTGCAAATAGCGACACTTTTAGATTCAATACAGTCTGTCGATGATGTGAACAACACTGTCTTTTGTCATTATCTTCAATATTATCTATCCGTTTGTAAAATTAAGAACATATTAGTTCACTGCTCAGAATGGGCCATCCGGCCAGCTAATTTTTATATTCCTAACATTAATATTAAGAAAAAATTACTTTTTAATTTTTGTAATATTCCAAACATCTGCGTTCGTGACTTTTTCTCCGTTCCCCCCCCCCCCCCCCCAATCTTTGCCTTTCCACCCACTGTCTAGGCATCATGTACAGATATAATTCGCAAGCAGCCTCATTATGTTTTTATCCTTAAATGCCATTATGTTTTTATCCTTAAATGTTATCTTTGGAGGTATTTTACCGTTGTATCTCTGTCAATTTGATTCGCTCAGGCATCTTAAAACCTGTTTCAAATAACCACAAATAGAAACATTCATCTTTTTTTCTTTATACCTTCTTTTGTACATCGATCAAAACCCATAAAACCGACAGAAAAACAGAAACACTAAAATATTGTTACGAGTTATGCCGGCAGTGGTTAGTAACGAGAATGAAATATAACATTTCCAGAAGCCATGGATTTCTTTTTCCAACCCTACCATAGTTGATTGTTAAAAACTGTACACAAAGATGGTTGTTCAGTGGATGCTTCTGCTTCCCACAATCATATTATGGATGAAGGTTGTGGCCGACTCTAACAAAGCTGTATACATGGCGATCATCTTACCTAACGTCACCAGATACCCGTTTTCAATTACGCATGTCAGACCAGCCATTGAAATCACAATCACCAAATTGCAGCACCGAGGAATCTTCACAAAGAACACCATACGACTTCAGTAAGTATTTGTTGGTGTTGTATTCTCAAGTTACATTTGTACAGGAAAACCCGAGCCTATTTAGATTCGCATTATTGTCTCCCTGATTTCTTAACGGCTTCAGCGTAGTAAAGTTAAATAATAAGTAAATGCCCATGTTTAGTTACTTTAGATAGGAACCTAGGACTGTTCGCCCTTATACAAGAAATCTGTGTTAGCGCATTTGATGTGACCTTGCAGTGGCGGCTCTGTGTTGCATTTTGTTGTACATGAAGTGCCCAAGCACAGCCTTATAGTAGTCGCCTCTAACGACAAGCCTGGTGGGAGCAATGATCCTGGAGTATATATGTATCTTTTGAGACATCCAAGAACTACAGTGGACGGAATGAATAAATTACGGTTAGTCTTATAAGTATTAGGTAAACTGAATTACGTTAGTCTTACAAGTATTAGGTAAACTGAATTACGTTAGTCTTACAAGTATTAGGTAAACTGAATTACGTTAGTCTTATCAATATTAAATAAACTGAATTATGTTAGTCTTATAAGTTTTAGATAAACTGAATTTCGTTAGTCTTATAAGTATTAGATAAACAATCTCTTTTCAATTCACAAGTTTTAAGTGGTATATAATTTCTTACGTCACTGATGTTAAGAGTTATATAATTTATGAAGTCATAAGCGTTAAATAGTAACAGTGGCGGCTCGTTCCTATGGGATAGTGGGGGCTCAATATATTATTTCCATCTTTCCATTACTTACTTTGGGGTAGAAAACAATTTGTCTCATTAAATTTATAATTTAAGAAGGCATTATTTTTCCTCTCTCATGTTCTTTAGGGTCTTGTAGAACAATTTCTGGTTTTCTTGAGCATCATGTCTAGCTTTTCTCCAAATTCTTCCCAGGATTTCTTTTTTGTTGCTAGCACCTTGTTCTTTGCTTCTGATTTGAGCATCATATATTCTATATACAAGGGGATTGACATAAGTCTTGGGCCTGACCATGAAGGACATGTCACAGAGAGGTGAAATTGTGTATAGTGTTTTTTCCTTTTCAATATAGCCACCGCCTGAATTGACACACTTCTGCCATCTCTGCTTGACCTTGAAAAGACCTTGGGAGTAGAACACCCTGTTTTTAAAACTAAACCAGTCATCACATGTCAGTATAACCTCTTCATCGCTGTCAAGATGATTTCTTTTTAGCTGTTTTTTAAGATTTGGGAATAGAAAAAAGTCTGATGGAGCCAAATCTAGAGAATATGGTGGGTGTGAAAGAATTTCAATATTCAAATCGTTGGCTGCTAGCTGCACAAGCCGTGCTTTGTGAGAGGGCGCGTTGTCATGAAGCAAAGGAAGATTTTGAGTGCCCGTTATCCCTCGTTTCCTGGTCACAACCTTTCTTAGTTTGGTGAGAAGATCTGCATAGTACTGTCCATTAACTGTGTTGCCACGAGGCAGATAATCTTTCAACAGGACACCTTTGCCATCCCAAAAAACAGTCAGCATCACTTTTCCTGCAGATTTCTGCGCTCTCGGCTTGACAGGTGTTGGGGAGCCCGGGGTTTTCCATTGCATGCTGGCAATTTTGGATTCGGGGTCATAATGGTGTACCCAAGTCTCATCTACTGTCACCATGGTCTCCAAAAAATTTTTTGACTGACACTTTTTGAGCAACTGTTGACAGCAATTTACCCTCGTTTGCTTGTGTTCACGTGTCAACAGTCGCGGAACCCAGCGTGCACACACTTTTCTCATGTTCAGTCTGTTGTGTAAAATTCTATAAACTGTTCTTTCATTTAGTTTTACTCTACTAGCTATCTCCACAATTGTCATTTTTCGATCCTGGTCAATGATTTTCTTCACTCTTGTTGCATTTTCATCATTGCACTCTGAGGCTCGTCTACCAGATCTTGGCAGATCAGCAACATTTGAGCAGCCGCACTTAAACTGTTGACACCAGTTTTTTACCAAAGTATATGAAGGACAAGAATCAAGAAACACTGGTTCCATCTCCCTGTGTATTTCTGTAGGTGTTTTTCCCTGAAACATCAGAAATTTTATCACAGCTGTGGCATCCTTCTTTTCCATTGTTTTGTCAAATCTTTGGAGCAGCAGATCCGGTCAATAGGGTACATTGCGCCGTGCACCGTAGCGGGAAAACCCATTGAAGAAACAAATGCGTATTTCACACATTCAGTGCAAATAAGATGAACTTTAAATGTGCCAAGTTTCATCTTCCACCTGTGACTCCTTCATGGTCAGGCCCAAGACTTATGTCAATCCCCTTGTATTTCTTTGTTTTTCCTGCTGTGTTTTTAGCCTCTAAGTATTGTTTCCATGCCTTTTTCTTTTCCCTTTAACTTCTTCTGTCCATAGAGGTGTCCTCTGTCCCTTCTTCCCAAGTCGAACTTCGCCACATGCTTCTGCTGCAGCTGCTTTTATGATGCCCTTGAATTTAAGCCAGAGTGTTTCCAGGTCATGTGATCGCGTTCTTCTCTAGGCTACTCACCTGCTGTTACACAAAGCTCCTGAGACCTGGCCTTAACTTCTGGTTTTCTTGGCTTGTAGGCCTTAATCCTCATCTCTCCTGCTTGATTACTTGGTTTTACTGCGTGATAATGGGTGTTACAGGTTCATTTTTGTTTGTGTTTGAATACATGTCTTGGGTTCATAGATTCGATGTTTATACATAACATGCACACACTATAACATCGTAAAACTGGAATAAAAAATGCAGCCAAGATTGTCTAACGTTCAAATATTTATTAACGAATTCTTTACAATCGACGATATTCTCCGCATCTTACAAGTGATCAGTAAGGTTTTGTTCATATACCGTCTTTGGTCCGTCCTTAGGCATTAATACTCAGGCAGATTTGCGGATAATCATATTCATAGTCCACGCAGCTTATAAGATACATTGTCATAGTCTTGGCGGAATTTAATTAATAAAACATGTCCCAATACTTCTCTTAGAATGCCTTCCAACACTGGCATGTAAATATTAAATACCGATCATCATCAGATCGAAGGACACTTTTATGGACTTTAAAATATCTCCATATCTTCGGAGCACATAAAAGATACGTCCACACACTATGACGGACACCAGCCAAAGAGCCGTGAAAGTTAACCGTTAGGTTCCAAAGCAGTCGATGATTACGTCACACGTTCTGTTACAATATACGTCATAGATAAAATAAATGGTGCGCTCTTTCACAATCAGTGCGTTCTCGTGCCCACTCATCTTGCGCACAGCTATATCTTCTTAAAGAACATACGCCTGTGTGCAAGGATTAGGTGTAACAATAGGCAATGCCTAGGCCGAACAACTCTTTCAGCTGTTCTTTTTAATTGTCAGCAGGTAGTGATCATTTCCAATCTCTTGTCTTCTGCATCCCACACATACTTGAATGAGTTCTTCCTAACAATGGCACAGTCAATGACTGATTTTTCATTCTTATTTGCTTCATATCTGGTGTATGCACTTATGGGGGAACAATGTGTTCGTAATGATAAGGTTTAGCTCAGTGCAGAATTCAAGGAGTGACTTTCCATTGACATTTAGTGTATCATCTCCATAACTTCCAATAACTCCACCCCATCTAGTATGGTCATTGAAATCTCCGAGAAGGATAATTTCACCCAGGTAGTCGTGCACTGTCTTTTGAAGCAACTCAAAAAGTTCTTCTTTGACATCTGCTCACGCATCTTCGTTTGGCCCATATACAATGACAAGGTTGACTATGGTTTCTCCTTCTTTCACATTTAGCACCATAATGTGCTCAAAGACAAAAATCCATCCATTGATGTTATTTGCTTGGGTTTTCACCACATTACAACCCACACCCCCTTTAGCTCTTTTGCTTGTGGGGACTCCACTGTACAGCAGCATGTTGCCATTGAGGTCCACAACTGTTTTCCCTTTTTTCTTAGTTTCTGTCAGAGCCAGGTTTTCTAGTTTTGTTTTCCTCATCTCCTCCACTAGCTCTTTCCCATTAATACTTCTACAATTGTAGAAGAGACTGTATACAACAATATCGAACTTAGGAAGATTCGCGGTGAACTTTGCCAACTATTAATGTGTCAAAGGGACTACCTAATATTTTGACTGATGGACAGTTTAGTTGCCTTGTTTTTTTCTTCATTGCTTTCAGTACATGAGAAGTGGAGATAATGAACACAAAATTACACAAAAGACGTATAGATGTGAACTGTGCAACAGTAACTTTCAAAAATACTATTTCAACTATCGGGAAAGGAACAAACGTCTTGACAACTATTGCCAAGAAAAGTTACACAAAATTATATCAGTTGAATTATGAGGAAACCTTGTGATACTATAGTTCCCTCTGCCTGTGCCATCCATGACATCCCCCTCTTTATTCTTGCTCCTTTTGTGTCAGCTACGTTCTCATGTAGGGGGTGTCTTTTGTCGGTGGTTACCCGCATATAGGCTTTTGCCTGCGCCATCGCATATCTGGATTTAATCGACAGCAATCCGAGCATGTATCTCATTGTCACGATGGGGGTGACACGCGTACAGCCCAAAACTAGTCGCATCCCTTCATTTTTTGGTGAGGTGACAAGGGTTGAAAATATATCCAAAGGGGAAGAGTGAAGTAAGTTAGGGGAGAACTTGATAAACTACCAGCAGGGCACCATTAACCTTGGCAGAGAGTGCAGATCTTGGGGCAGTGGAAAAGCAGAGCTGGGGATTAATCAGCTGAAAAGTGATCTTGCTAGGGATGATGTCGCCATTGTGTACACTGACAGGGCTGTAGTGCGTGGTGAGAAATCAGGATGGGGCTTCTCTGCGAGAATAAAGGGCAGGGTTGTTGCTGAACAGAGCGGAGCCTACATGACAACAACCTCCAGCATGAGAATGGAGGTAGAGGCAGTTACTGCGGCACTGAGGTGGCTGTCTGAAACTCCATCAACCAGGGCATGTATACTGTCAGACTCTCAAGCCATGCTTCGGAAAGTTCAGAACGGATAGCTGCGGAAGAAATGGAAAACATCAATAGAATCCTCAAGTCTTCAAGAACTGGTGTGGATCTACTGTCCTAGTCATGGACGGGTACGTGGCAATGAGAGAGCTGACAGACTGGCCTCGAGAGCACCCAAAAGTGGGGACACTGGACATGGATAAGGGAGAGATATTAAGGGCAATTAATGATCGCCTGCTAGAAAATGACACTGCAATGGGTGAAACAACAAGGCTGAGACTGTTGGAGTTTGGCATAAAACATGGGACTAGCAGAGATGGACGTGAGAGAGAATGCATCCGTCGTATGTACAAACAGCGTGCAACAGGTACAATTAGCATTCATACTCTTCGACATTTGCTGAGGGAGACTGAGCAGCTATGGGTTTACCCGGAGTGCAGTGAAGTGGATTCTGATTAACAATAACAATAACTATAGTTCCCCATGCCGAAGACAGATTTCCGTGCAGTGACTAACTGATTGCTGCCAAAAGTTTTATGTGTATTCGTTTAAAGAATATGTCTGCCATTATCCTGGCAAGGAACTGAACACGCAGTCGAATACTATCCTTTTATTATATATATATATATATATATATATATATAAACTGAAGATGGAGTTCGGTATTTTGTATGGCCACAAGGATCTCACAAGTGATGTATATATCAGAAATTTTCACTGTTAAAATACTTTCAGGTAACTGAAAAACGTCCTGAAATAGTTATCAACACACCCATAACAACATCCGAATAGGGCGACAAACAAGTTTACTTGAGGTATACAAATAAGCATAGTAGGCTTAAGGTTCGGACGTTAGAGAACGAACTAATAAAATCCATCCCAGACTTAAACACCAAAGTCATTGATTAGTTTGCAACACAGAGAACAGGAGTGCATATGTTTCCGTTACAAGACGTTATCAGACTTGAGAAAGAAAAAAAAAAACAATTATAAAACATGATTAACTTCGAGTAACATTTACAGTTCTTATAAATCATTTTTTTTAAATTGTCAGTTAAATATTTTTTTTTTTTTGCTAATGAACTCTTGACCCGGAATAACCTATACTCTTGTGCTATGTATGAAGTCAATATAATTCCATTGTTACGCTCGCGTGTGCGTAGGAACACGTCTACTAACAATATTATTTACCGATACCTCCACAAGTCAATAACATTGGAGCCGCCACTGAGGAGCAAATAATTTCACAAGGTGCAAGTGAAAGACTTTCAAAGTGTTACATAATACTGCAAATAACAACATTGTTACTCATTTTATTCTCTGTCCATCATAACTACACAATGTTCTGTGACCTACAGGTATGCTGATGACAAGTGCAGCAGCACTTACGGACCGATAGCGGCTTTCAACTTTCGATACGACAAGCGTGTACATGTCTTTTTCGGCCCAGTGTGTGACTACCCTCTGGCTGCTGTTGCCAGGTACTCTACTGTATGGAATATCCCAATACTGAGCCCTGGTGGCCTGTCTCACGACTTTGGTATGGATAAGAGGGGTAAGCATATACTGTCTGATGACGCAGGGTTACATTACCCCACTTGATAAAGGGTTTTCTCCAACAATGTTATTTCTTTATTAACACAGCGTGTGAGTTATGTTGTGTTACCTTAAAAGGGACATCAAAACGGCATTAGTCACACACCACAATATTGTTCAATTCTACATTACGGGTACCTCATAAGTGACTGTCTTCATATGACAACATGACACCGTTAACGTGCATCAATAAAATGAAACTTTCATCTCAGAAAGACAAAGAAGCACGACGAAGTGGTTAAAATAAATGAAACATGCTTCCATAAATATTTCGTAACCAGTCTCTAACATTGTTCTCTGACCACTGAAGCATGACCAGGATTCTAGCTACACCATGGTCAATTCTTCAGGTTTGCTCATTGATTATATTTTTTTTTAAACTAACTATTTGCAAATGTCAAGTTATCTAGGATAATTTAGTGAACAACATTGTTAGTTGATTATTCTCACGATTTCTCGGACTCGGATAGCTTGTTCATATATGTAAATATTCATTCATTCACTACCATTCAACTCTCTGTGGAGCATAGGCCATCTACAAATGCACACCAAGCTGTCCTGTCTGGCACCATCAGTGTATGGCATTTCCATGTCATTTTACTCCTTTTTAACGTGTCTCTGGCCCACTTCCCCGTGTGTTTGTGGGTTTCCTGTATTTCTCTTATGCTGGGTATTAACAAAATATTTTGCGTTGTTGTCAGCTGGTTTCCTCAACGTGTACTGTATGTGACAGAACGGGGCGACTCCTCTCGATCTCTGTTTCACTCCGGCAGTAATCGGTGCATTTGTGGTATTGATTTTATTGCGTGCTTTCAATTGTCGCACTTTCTTTCTTTCTTTCTATACTATGTAGCAGATAGTTTATATTTTCAAGTATTCTTTCACTACTTTCAGTATATTGTGTCTTGTCTGTTATCTGACACTCCTTGTGGATGATAAACACCTCACATTTGCAGTGAGAGGTAAGGTAATATTACGTGAGGCAGGTTGGTAAAATTCCCTTGTACCAAGCTTGGCCGTGGCAGATTAACACGTACATCGCCCAGCGCTATCTGCCTAATCACCGATTGGACGGGTGAGCGCATCACCAAAGCTTGTAATAGGGGAAGACAACTTATGGATAGACACAGATAAGAGATTACTTTCTGATAAAGTAATGAATTTTTACTTTTGGAACACGTTGTCATATGAGGTTAATGACATGTTCACGAGTCTGTACGCAAGGCATCGTATATCTTATTGCCATATATGGTAATACGTGACCTTATTTCACGTGGAATATTTTGAAAGTACCACACCCTACACCGCATGTTTGAAAATGATTGGAGCGTTTATTTTAACTCCAAAACAAACAGATGCGTGGGAGACCAGGAATATAACCTGACACTTTTCAATGTTATTCCACTGTGAAGATCGCTTGCCAAGATACCAGACCTTGCTAGAGTGAAGCCTAGAATTCAGAATTCCTTCTGAACATACCGGACACTTTTTATTGGAGAATTTTGGACGGACTTTTATAGCCCCGGAAATCTCTTTCATATTAAAAAAGGAAACCGAAACTGAGGAAACTGAAGGACCACACACGAAGTCAGAGAGGGAACTTATTAAATTAAAGACACCCAAGACGCGTGTAAGAGGCCTATTCAAGTCTCTTTTATTCATCTGAGCAAAATGTCTGTGAGCCAGGATTGGCGTAAGTTGACATTTTGCATTTTATATTACTAACATGTGAACTAACACACACACATATATATATATATATATATATATATATATATATATATATATATATATATATATATATATATATATATATATATATATATATATATATATATATATATATATATATATGACGATTGCTTTATTGCTAGTTTATTAAAGATAACTAAAAGCAAAAGGTAATCCCAGGTTCCATACGGAGCAGGGAGGGAAAGATGAAAGAAATAATGTACATTTTAAGTATAAAGCTTACAATTTCAAGCAGTGTAAATGTCCATATAAACATATTCACTTTAAAATTAATGTAAGTTTTCAAGCTTTAAACCAGTGTAAATGTCTATGTGAAAATATTCATTTTTAAATTAATGGAAGTTTCAAACTTTTCAAATCAGTGTAAACATAAATAAAAACATATTCAATTTATATTGTGAACACTTCTCAATCAGTGGAGATGTAAATGTAAACAGACTCTGTCTGCATTATTAACCTTTTCATTTAAATGTTATGTAAAGCTGAAGGTATTCAATTTAAATGTAAAGTAAGTTTATCCCGAGGAATTAAATTTAATTCTCTTCGAGGGTAAATTCTGAGATAAATGGGATGGTGGAATGGGAAGATAGTGACCCATAACCATGGGTTGGAAAAAGCAATACTCAGAAGAGCGTTTCGTTTCTATTCTTTATCATAGTTATTGGTGGTATCAGCAGAAAGAACTATCTCTGGAACCAACTGAAGGTAGAAGTGGACTGACGTTGTGCGAGACGCCATCATAAGAGGATCTTATAGACAGACGCAGGACGTTACTCCTTGACGTTCTAGGAACGTGCGGCGCTTTTAACTTTGACCAGCGACGAGAGAGAGCAGTGTAAACAGAACCAATCAGTGTGAGCAGAAACTACTATAGGCAGCTAAGTGAAAAATATACGCTGCCAAAGTGAAATTTTTTCCCATCATCTCTACTATAAATCAATGATGAAACTGTTCTTCTAAACTATTCAAATTATTTTCAAACTGTTAAAACTTAAGTGATTATTAAATTTTGTTATTTGTAATGTTACAAATTTAACTTCGATTTAATCATTTTAAAGTTACTGCATGTTTTTCTCAGTGAATTTACTACACACACTCTAAACAGAGGTACCAGAACAGTCAGAATTCCACTTAGTAAATCAGTGGTGGGGGCATGAACGAGCTGAAATTAATTTGTGTTTAATTCCTTCACAAAAGGGTTCGGCAGATTCTAGAATTAACGTGCTCAGCCAAAGCAGCATTGTTTTCGCTTATCTGAATATCTTGTGAAGACTCCCTTTGTAATAGAAGTGTCATCACCCTTCTATCTACATCTCTGCCAAGAGTAATCTTGTGCGAAGGTAGATACCTTTGAAGCCCATATTAGATACTCTTGTGTTTTGACCGTTGTTCTACCACTACTGCAAAGCAGGGGAGGCAATACCGTCACACCGTACCCACCGCCAACGTCTTTTCTTCAAATCATGTTCCACTGATATTTGTCTGGTTTGTTTCCATTGATTTCACACTGGTGACATTGACATGTCATCTTAGTGCTTCTGTACTGAGCAAGAAGTCATTTATGAAAGTATATAACTTCTTAGCTGTCGCAATTGTTGTTTCCATGTTTCACAACCATACAATAAGATTGTCGTGAGTAGAAGATTCTTAGTGTTTGTATTCATCACCATTTTTTTTTCTGCACTCATGACAGAACATGGGGCCACTATCGCAGCTGGTACCCTTGCAGAGAACGTGCACCAAGTCGTCACAGGCTCTTCCGGTGGTAGTTTCTGTGGCGAATTGTTTTACATGATGAGGGTGCCAGCCCGTGGTACAGCTTCATATTAGTTGCCTTGTACGACATGCTGAGGGAGCAGTGATCTTATTCATTTTATGTCTCTTCACAGACCCCCGGAGAACTGTGCCCTTTTTCTATTGGACTTTCTTTATATTTATTCCCATGTATTTCTCTGTCAGTGAAAGCTCCTTTTGTTTTTTGAAATCTCATTCTGATATCTATGTCTGTTCTCTGTCTGTTCTCTGTCTGTCTGTTCTCGGTCTGTTCTCTGTCTGTTTTCTGTATGTTCTCTGTCTGTTCTCCAAATTACCTCATTTTTTCGAAGTGATTCTGAGTCAAAGACTTGTTCTCTCACACACACCCTCACACACACCCTCACACACATGTATGAGTGTGTGTGTATATATATATATATATACTTATGTTCTGCCTTTCTTTTTCGTGTTTATAAATAAGCAATTTATAGGTAAATGGAGAGTTACAGGTATAATGTGTCAAATATCAGAAATAGAGATTTATTGGGCAACATCAAAGAGTAAAAATGGAGGAGGTATAGCGTAATGTATTAAAGTGAGTGAATAGTAAAGGACAGGACACGTATAGGATAGTGTTTCAAATATCGGCAGCGATGGCGGGTATGTACTGAGTTTAATATCAATGAACAGATACGGGACAGGTATATACAAACCTACACACAACGTGGACTCTTCTTCTTTGCCATTCAACATTGTGTGGATGAGAAGGCTACTACATGGCTTCCTGTCTCGGCTAATTTATTCATCTTCTTTCACTGTCTTCTTTAACATTTGTTTGTCTGTTCCCAGTTCTCTGTCTGTGCAATTTTTTTAACTTTTATATTCGCATCCCTCTATTTCATCTAATCCTCAAAATGTGTTCTATTCAAGGCCAACGTCTTTTCCTGGCCAGTGTTCTCTCTGGTATTTCATTGTGTCCAAAAATTTCACATTGGTAACCTTGTAACACCCTTATAATTCTTCTCTTCTGTGGAATAACAGGCGAGCCTCTGGTGAAAGTGAATATGAACCTCTGTGGTATTCCCACCTACTCTGAACAGTTGTAAAACTTCTAAAGACCGGTCTGAGATAAGACAATATAGGTAACTTGCCGACGCATAAGGCGTTAGTTGATGACAAGGATGAAACTACTGAGATAAAAGATAATGTCAATGTGACAAAGTTCAAAACAAAAATAATAGAATTATATAGCTCCATGAGGAGCGTAGGTCTTCAATAAGTTCACGCCAAATCACGCTCTTTCCATGTCTTGCGTATTATCTTTAAGCATGTCTCTAATTATCTTTTCCATGTCTTTATAATCAAATGAATCAGTTTCTTCAAGCTCCCGAAGGAGCATAAGCCTTTAACAAACACATGCTACGCCCCCCAGTCACGTGCCACCAACGCCCGTTCTTTCAATGTCTTCCTCATCATTGTCAGTTCTGTCCCCAGTTCTCTTCTCCACGTGTTTTATTTGTTGTTGTTGTTGTTGTTGTTGTTGTTGTTGTCTAACTCTGCCTCTCGTATGTGTTTATAGGCCTCTCTTATGTGTTTATAGGCCTCTCTTATGTGTTTATATGCCTCTCTTATGTGTTTATAAGCCTCTCTTATGTGTTTATAAGCATCTCTTAAGTGTTTATAAGCCTCTCTTATGTGTTTATAAGCCTCTCTTATGTGTTTATAGGCCTCTCTTATGTGTTTATAGGCCTCTCTTATGTGTTTATAGGCCTCTCTTATGTGTTTATAGGCCTCTCTTATGTGTTTATAGGCCTCTCTTATGTGTTTATAGGCCTCTCTTATGTGTTTATAGGACTCTCTTATGTGTTTAAAGGCCTCTCTTATGTGTTTATTGGACTCTCTTATGTGTTTATTGGACTCTTATGTGTTTATAGGCCTCTCTTATGTGTTTATAGGCCTCTCTTATGTGTTTATAGGCCCCTCTTATGTGTTTATAGGCCTCTCGTATGTGTTTATAGGCCTCTCTTATGTGTTTATAGGCCTCTCTTATGTGTTTATAGGCCTCTCTGGTGTTTATAGGTCTCTTATGTCTTTATAGGCCTCTCTTATGTGTTTATAGGCCTCTCTTATGTGTTTATAGGTCTCTCTTATGTGTTTATAGGCCTCTCTTATGTGTTTTTACGCCTCTCTTTTGTGTTTATAGGCCTGTTAAGTGTTTATAGGCCTCTCTTATGTGTTTATAGGACTCTTATGTGTTTATTAGCCTCTCTTATGTGTTTATAGGCCTCTCTTATGTGTTTATAGGCCTCTCTTATGTGTTTATAGGACTCATGTGTTTATAGGCCTCTCTTATGTGTTTATAGGCCTCTCTTATGTGTTTATAGGCCTCTCTTATGTGTTTATAGGCCTCTCTTATGTGTTTATAGGTCTCTCTTATGTGTTTATAGGCCTCTCTTATGTGTTTATAGGCCTCTCTTATGTGTTTATAGGACTCTCTTATGTGTTTATAGGCCTCTCTTATGTGTTTATAGGACTCTCTTATGTGTTTATATGCCTCTCTTATGTGTTTATAGGCCTCTCTTATGTGTTTATAGGCCTCTCTTATGTGTTTATAGGCCTCTCTTATGTGTTTATAGGCCTCTCTTATGTGTTTATAGGCCTCTCTTATGTGTTTATAGGCCTCTCTTATGTGTTTATAGGCCTCTCTTATGTGTTTATAGGCCTCTCTTATGTGTTTATAGGCCTCTCTTATGTGTTTATAGGACTCTCTTATGTGTTTATAGGCCTCTCTTATGTGTTTATAGGACTCTCTTATGTGTTTATAGGCCTCTCTTATGTGTTTATAGGACTCTCTTATGTGTTTATATGCCTCTCTTATGTGTTTATAGGCCTCTCTTATGTGTTTATAGGCCTCTCTTATATGTTTTTACGCCTCTCTTTGGTGTTTATAGGCCTCTCTTTATTCTATTACCTGGGGGATTCCAGAAAAAGGACGTTTTAATGCTATCAACAGGTTTTCTTAAAGTCGTTCCTATGCAACACAACGTGGTTTTTTGATTTCTTGTTCCATTGTACATGTCTCGTCCTGTCCATCAATTCCTGTTGTACCATTTGAATCCTTCACTAAAGAACACTTATAGAACCCTTTCAGGTAACAACCGCAGTGCGGCAGGGATGACTCTTGTCACGATATCAGTTCCTACTAGAGGTGGGCAAATTGACACACTCAACTGTTTCGAAACAGTTAGCGCAGTGATTTAAACTGTTTCGAAACAGTGAGTCGACACAACGACACAACGACACAATTGCCCGTATCGGGGAGAAAGAAGTCTCTTATAGACAGTACCGGCGCGGGTATACATGAACTGTGTGAGACACTTTCCTCTGTTTTTACTGTCGTGTGTGAAAATCTATGGCGTTTCGTGTGACCACAATTCAATATTTTTACACAAGTCTTCATTATGATGTAATAAAACGTAGATATGATGATAGCTGCAGTATATGGGAAAATAATAAAAAACAACAATAATAATAACAGTAATAATAACACATGATATCAAACTAGAGTAAGCTAGATTTGGTAGACAATGATTCAAATCCACACCGAGTACACATATCAGCAGAGCTAATAAAGTGTATATTACATTTATACGAACACACTGACACTTTCAACTTTAACATAGCGCCTAAAACATTGACAACTGCAACACTGACACAATTTCCAGTGTCTATAACTTCTCAGCAAAAATAATATCACTTGTAAAATCAAGTCATCATAATACATCCCTGAAAAATATGACATGTTTGATATTCCATACTAATGTTCCGAACGGTTGATTCAAATTTTACATAGGCTCAGACAGTGTGTCGCTGCAAAACAGCGAGGCAGACGAAAGAAACAAGCAGGAAGTGTCGAATCGCTCGCTGTTTCGAAGCATTGTTTCGACACATACCGTCATACACACACTAGCCATCTCTAGTGCCTAGTCATACTTGAAGTTGACGAACCCTTGAATAATAAAATACCAGAACACACGTTACATTTTACTTTGTTGTCTTTGATCTTTACAAAATAATCCCAAACAGGGCTTCTCCCCGCCATAAATGAAGATTAAATGAGGTTGAACACAAGTTTTAAACACTATTTTATGTATAAACAAAACACGTTTTCTTACGAGAGCGCCTGAAGTCAGGAATCAAGAGTACCGTAACATGCGTATAATTAGCGCTTGGATGAAAAAGAACTATGGAACTGTTTCGAAACAGCAGACTACAAGTAAATTAACTGAAACAATGAGACATGAGTCGTGACACCCTAGTATGCAGATTTACTTATTCTCGTTAGTACAAATCTATGGTATTTCGTGTGACCACTGTTAAGAATTTTACACAGTCGTTTTTCATTATGATGATATGCAAGGGGAACATGCTGACAGCTGCAGTAAAAGTGAAAAAAATTATAATAATAACAGTAATAATGACACATTATATAAAACTAGAATAGGTACAGTCAGCGACAATGATTCAACTCAAACTGAGCAGACACCTAATAGTAGTAAGCCTCTTTCAGTCCTGAGGAATTATTTAAAAAAAAATTATGACTTGTTTGATTTTCCATACTATCTATGAACGCCATATGTAGCGCACGCTTGACACATGAGACAATGATACAGTGTGCCTTTTGCAAAACAGCGAAGCAGACGGGAACTGAAGCTGCTGTTCGAAGCAGGCTATGTGTCGAATCTGCGTGAGACAATGTGTCTCTGCAAAACAGACAGGACGTGACACTGTTTCGACACCGCAAAAATCTGCGCATCGAATCGTTCGGGTACGACGCAGTTTCGACACATTGTTTCGACACATAAACACAGTAGCCATCTCTAGTTCCTACTAGCTATAGATTGAATTATGAAAGCACCAATTTCAGCCCCCACCCAGACATGGAACACAGTGGGATGAAGTGAGAGAAGGCGCTGGTTTTGATCGGACATACACTGAGAAAATTTGTTGACGGCATTACAAAAATGTTATAAGAAACTCTGTATTCACTCACGAATAACACTATCAACTATTATTTGTATCTGTAGTAATATTTTACGTTTTCATGACTAGAGAATTATAAAACAGGTGATTTAATATTTTCCTTTCAACGTTTCTGAACAGTGTCCTCATATCACCTTAGTGGCACTTGTTGGTAGATCCGGTATTTTAGTTGACTTTGACTTATTCACGGCATATTTATCTGTGAAATTTTATAGATGTTGCCTTAATGGTCAATCCGAGAGTACCTCGAAGAAGAAATACAAGAACGTTGGTTGTAAAATATTTTGGAAACATAAATACATATTCGACTTTGCTGAAAACTACATTAGAAGAAACGGTTAAAATAATAGAGTTAGAGGACACCAGCACTATCACTGGGAAGATAAACATCAAAGCAGTCGATAGATACAAGTCTGTCATCAAGTTAAAGAACAGATAACATATATAAATTATTGAAGTTCCATTACAGCTATCCATCGTTGTAAAGATGCCACTTAGTGAGATCTGAGCTTAATTCTCTTTAAAGGTCTGATGAAAATGAAAACGAAGGGTTATCTGAGATTAATTTATCTAAGAAACAAATTCTATTTACCGGTCTGATAACCTTTAAGCTGTAATCTTAATTATATTTACGCACATTGTTCTTCGAGCATCCGGTGTGATCTGAAGCGCTCTTTGAGGTGACGAAAGACGAGACGTATGGCTATATATATGCATGTTGAAAAATGCACTAAGGTGGTCGTGTACAATCTGTAGACCCCATTAAAAATAATAAATAAATAAATAAAATAAATTTTTAAAAAGACACACACACATAAACCACAACTGCAGGAGCACATGAAGCGTGTTGACGGCAGGTTTCCTGTAAGGAGCCAACTTCAGCATTGGCCCCCATGCTCCATAAGCAGTGTAAAAGCAAATTTATTGATGATAATGCAGATGATGATGTGCTTCTTGCACAAGTAATTCTTCATTGCCCTGTCGGTCAGTCTCTGTTGTATGTGACTGTGATAATCAGCAATGATGAGCGTCTGTCGGTCAGTCTCTGTTGTATATGACTGTGATA
This sequence comes from Oreohelix idahoensis, assembly GCA_024509875.1. NCBI lineage: Eukaryota > Metazoa > Mollusca > Gastropoda > Stylommatophora > Oreohelicidae > Oreohelix > Oreohelix idahoensis. The sequence continues at coordinate 133,861 of JAMPIV010021545.1, forward strand.
ATCAGCAATGATGAGCGTCTGTCGGTCAGTCTCTGTTGTATGTGACTGTGATAATCAGCAATGATGAGCGTCTGTCGGTCAGTCTCTGTTGTATGTGACTCTGATAATCAGCAATGATGAGCGTCTGTCGGTCAGTCTCTGTTGTATGTGACTGTGATAATCAGCAATGATGAGCGTCTGTCGGTCAGTCTCTGTTGTATGTGACTGTGATAATCAGCAATGATGAGCGTCTGTCGGTCAGTCTCTGTTGTATATGACTGTGATAATCAGCAATGATGAGCGTCTGTCGGTCAGTCTCTGTTGTATGTGACTGTGATAATCAGCAATGATGAGCGTCTGTCGGTCAGTCTCTGTTGTATGTGACTGTGATAATCAGCAATGATGAGCGTCTGTCGGTCAGTCTCTGTTGTATGTGACTGTGATAATCAGCAATGATGAGCGTCTGTCGGTCAGTCTCTGTTGTATGTGACTGTGATAATCAGCAATGATGAGCGTCTGTCGGTCAGTCTCTGTTGTATGTGACTGTGATAATCAGCAATGATGAGCGTCTGTCGGTCAGTCTCTGTTGTGTATGTGACTGTGATAATCAGCAATGATGAGCGTCTGTCGGTCAGTCTCTGTTGTATATGACTGTGATAATCAGCAATGATGAGCGTCTGTCGGTCAGTCTCTGTTGTATATGACTGTGATAATCAGCAATGATGAGCGTCTGTCGGTCAGTCTCTGTTGTATATGACTGTGATAATCAGCAATGATGAGCGTCTGTCGGTCAGTCTCTGTTGTATATGACTGTGATAATCAGCAATGATGAGCGTCTGTCGGTCAGTCTCTGTTGTATATGACTGTGATAATCAGCAATGATGAGCGTCTGTCGGTCAGTCTCTGTTGTATATGACTGTGATAATCAGCAATGATGAGCGTCTGTCGGTCAGTCTCTGTTGTATGTGACTGTGATAATCAGCAATGATGAGCGTCTGTCGGTCAGTCTCTGTTGTATGTGACTGTGATAATCAGCAATGATGAGCGTCTGTCGGTCAGTCTCTGTTGTATGTGACTGTGATAATCAGCAATGATGAGCGTCTGTCGGTCAGTCTCTGTTGTATGTGACTGTGATAATCAGCAATGATGAGCGTCTGTCGGTCAGTCTCTGTTGTGTATGTGACTGTGATAATCAGCAATGATGAGCGTCTGTCGGTCAGTCTCTGTTGTATGTGACTGTGATAATCAGCAATGATGAGCGTCTGTCGGTCAGTCTCTGTTGTATATGACTGTGATAATCAGCAATGATGAGCGTCTGTCGGTCAGTCTCTGTTGTATGTGACTGTGATAATCAGCAATGATGAGCGTCTGTCGGTCAGTCTCTGTTGTATATGACTGTGATAATCAGCAATGATGAGCGTCTGTCGGTCAGTCTCTGTTGTATATGACTGTGATAATCAGCAATGATGAGCGTCTGTCGGTCAGTCTCTGTTGTATGTGACTGTGATAATCAGCAATGAATGATGAGCGTCTGTCGGTCAGTCTCTGTTGTATGTGACTGTGATAATCAGCAATGATGAGCGTCTGTCGGTCAGTCTCTGTTGTATGTGACTGTGATAATCAGCAATGATGAGCGTCTGATAATCAGCAATGATGAGCGTCTGTCGGTCAGTCTCTGTTGTATATGTGCCTGTGATAATCAGCAATGATGAGCGTCTGTCGGTCAGTCTCTGTTGTATGTGACTGTGATAATCAGCAATGATGAGCGTCTGTCGGTCAGTCTCTGTTGTATGTGACTGTGATAATCAGCAATGATGAGCGTCTGTCGGTCAGTCTCTGTTGTATGTGACTGTGATAATCAGCAATGATGAGCGTCTGTCGGTCAGTCTCTGTTGTATGTGACTGTGATAATCAGCAATGATGAGCGTCTGTCGGTCAGTCTCTGTTGTATGTGACTGTGATAATCAGCAATGATGAGCGTCTGTCGGTCAGTCTCTGTTGTATGTGACTGTGATAATCAGCAATGATGAGCGTCTGTCGGTCAGTCTCTGTTGTATGTGACTGTGATAATCAGCAATGATGAGCGTCTGTCGGTCAGTCTCTGTTGTATGTGACTGTGATAATCAGCAATGATGAGCGTCTGTCGGTCAGTCTCTGTTGTATGTGACTGTGATAATCAGCAATGATGAGCGTCTGTCGGTCAGTCTCTGTTGTATGTGACTGTGATAATCAGCAATGATGAGCGTCTGTCGGTCAGTCTCTGTTGTATGTGACTGTGATAATCAGCAATGATGAGCGTCTGTCGGTCAGTCTCTGTTGTATGTGACTGTGATAATCAGCAATGATGAGCGTCTGTCGGTCAGTCTCTGTTGTATGTGACTGTGATAATCAGCAATGATGAGCGTCTGTCGGTCAGTCTCTGTTGTATGTGACTGTGATAATCAGCAATGATGAGCGTCTGTCGGTCAGTCTCTGTTGTATGTGACTGTGATAATCAGCAATGATGAGCGTCTGTCGGTCAGTCTCTGTTGTATGTGACTGTGATAATCAGCAATGATGAGCGTCTGTCGGTCAGTCTCTGTTGTATGTGACTGTGATAATCAGCAATGATGAGCGTCTGTCGGTCAGTCTCTGTTGTATGTGACTGTGATAATCAGCAATGATGAGCGTCTGTCGGTCAGTCTCTGTTGTATGTGACTGTGATAATCAGCAATGATGAGCGTCTGTCGGTCAGTCTCTGTTGTATATGACTGTGATAATCAGCAATGATGAGCGTCTGTCGGTCAGTCTCTGTTGTATGTGACTGTGATAATCAGCAATGATGAGCGTCTGTCGGTCAGTCTCTGTTGTATGTGACTGTGATAATCAGCAATGATGAGCGTCTGTCGGTCAGTCTCTGTTGTATGTGACTGTGATAATCAGCAATGATGAGCGTCTGTCGGTCAGTCTCTGTTGTATGTGACTGTGATAATCAGCAATGATGAGCGTCTGTCGGTCAGTCTCTGTTGTATGTGACTGTGATAATCAGCAATGATGAGCGTCTGTCGGTCAGTCTCTGTTGTATGTGACTGTGATAATCAGCAATGATGAGCGTCTGTCGGTCAGTCTCTGTTGTATGTGACTGTGATAATCAGCAATGATGAGCGTCTGTCGGTCAGTGTCTGTTGTATGTGACTGTGATAATCAGCAATGATGAGCGTCTGTCGGTCAGTCTCTGTTGTATGTGACTGTGATAATCAGCAATGATGAGCGTCTGTCGGTCAGTCTCTGTTGTATGTGACTGTGATAATCAGCAATGATGAGCGTCTGTCGGTCAGTCTCTGTTGTATGTGACTGTGATAATCAGCAATGATGAGCGTCTGTCGGTCAGTCTCTGTTGTATGTGACTGTGATAATCAGCAATGATGAGCGTCTGTCGGTCAGTCTCTGTTGTATGTGACTGTGATAATCAGCAATGATGAGCGTCTGTCGGTCAGTCTCTGTTGTATGTGACTGTGATAATCAGCAATGATGAGCGTCTGTCGGTCAGTCTCTGTTGTATGTGACTGTGATAATCAGCAATGATGAGCGTCTGTCGGTCAGTCTCTGTTGTATGTGACTGTGATAATCAGCAATGATGAGCGTCTGTCGGTCAGTCTCTGTTGTATGTGACTGTGATAATCAGCAATGATGAGCGTCTGTCGGTCAGTCTCTGTTGTATGTGACTGTGATAATCAGCAATGATGAGCGTCTGTCGGTCAGTCTCTGTTGTATATGACTGTGATAATCAGCAATGATGAGCGTCTGTCGGTCAGTCTCTGTTGTATGTGACTGTGATAATCAGCAATGATGAGCGTCTGTCGGTCAGTCTCTGTTGTATGTGACTGTGATAATCAGCAATGATGAGCGTCTGTCGGTCAGTCTCTGTTGTATATGTGACTGTGATAATCAGCAATGATGAGCGTCTGTCGGTCAGTCTCTGTTGTATGTGACTGTGATAATCAGCAATGATGAGCGTCTGTCGGTCAGTCTCTGTTGTATGTGACTGTGATAATCAGCAATGATGAGCGTCTGTCGGTCAGTCTCTGTTGTATGTGACTGTGATAATCAGCAATGATGAGCGTCTGTCGGTCAGTCTCTGTTGTATGTGACTGTGATAATCAGCAATGATGAGCGTCTGTCGGTCAGTCTCTGTTGTATGTGACTGTGATAATCAGCAATGATGAGCGTCTGTCGGTCAGTCTCTGTTGTATGTGACTGTGATAATCAGCAATGATGAGCGTCTGTCGGTCAGTCTCTGTTGTATGTGACTGTGATAATCAGCAATGATGAGCGTCTGTCGGTCAGTCTCTGTTGTATGTGACTGTGATAATCAGCAATGATGAGCGTCTGTCGGTCAGTCTCTGTTGTATGTGACTGTGATAATCAGCAATGATGAGCGTCTGTCGGTCAGTCTCTGTTGTATGTGACTGTGATAATCAGCAATGATGAGCGTCTGTCGGTCAGTCTCTGTTGTATGTGACTGTGATAATCAGCAATGATGAGCGTCTGTCGGTCAGTCTCTGTTGTATGTGACTGTGATAATCAGCAATGATGAGCGTCTGTCGGTCAGTCTCTGTTGTATGTGACTGTGATAATCAGCAATGATGAGCGTCTGTCGGTCAGTCTCTGTTGTATGTGACTGTGATAATCAGCAATGATGAGCGTCTGTCGGTCAGTCGTCTGTTGTATGTGACTGTGATAATCAGCAATGATGAGCGTCTGTCGGTCAGTCGTCTGTTGTATGTGACTGTGATAATCAGCAATGATGAGCGTCTGTCGGTCAGTCTCTGTTGTATGTGACTGTGATAATCAGCAATGATGAGCGTCTGTCGGTCAGTCTCTGTTGTATGTGACTGTGATAATCAGCAATGATGAGCGTCTGTCGGTCAGTCTCTGTTGTATGTGACTGTGATAATCAGCAATGATGAGCGTCTGTCGGTCAGTCTCTGTTGTATGTGACTGTGATAATCAGCAATGATGAGCGTCTGTCGGTCAGTCTCTGTTGTATGTGACTGTGATAATCAGCAATGATGAGCGTCTGTCGGTCAGTCTCTGTTGTATGTGACTGTGATAATCAGCAATGATGAGCGTCTGTCGGTCAGTCTCTGTTGTATGTGACTGTGATAATCAGCAATGATGAGCGTCTGTCGGTCAGTCTCTGTTGTATGTGACTGTGATAATCAGCAATGATGAGCGTCTGTCGGTCAGTCTCTGTTGTATGTGACTGTGATAATCAGCAATGATGAGCGTCTGTCGGTCAGTCTCTGTTGTATGTGACTGTGATAATCAGCAATGATGAGCGTCTGTCGGTCAGTCTCTGTTGTATGTGACTGTGATAATCAGCAATGATGAGCGTCTGTCGGTCAGTCTCTGTTGTATGTGACTGTGATAATCAGCAATGATGAGCGTCTGTCGGTCAGTCTCTGTTGTATGTGACTGTGATAATCAGCAATGATGAGCGTCTGTCGGTCAGTCTCTGTTGTATGTGACTGTGATAATCAGCAATGATGAGCGTCTGTCGGTCAGTCTCTGTTGTATGTGACTGTGATAATCAGCAATGATGAGCGTCTGTCGGTCAGTCTCTGTTGTATGTGACTGTGATAATCAGCAATGATGAGCGTCTGTCGGTCAGTCTCTGTTGTATGTGACTGTGATAATCAGCAATGATGAGCGTCTGTCGGTCAGTCTCTGTTGTATGTGACTCGTCTGTCGGTCAGTCTCTGTTGTATGTGACTGTGATAATCAGCAATGATGAGCGTCTGTCGGTCAGTCTCTGTTGTATGTGACTGTGATAATCAGCAATGATGAGCGTCTGTCGGTCAGTCTCTGTTGTATGTGACTGTGATAATCAGCAATGATGAGCGTCTGTCGGTCAGTCTCTGTTGTATGTGACTGTGATAATCAGCAATGATGAGCGTCTGTCGGTCAGTCTCTGTTGTATGTGACTGTGATAATCAGCAATGATGAGCGTCTGTCGGTCAGTCTCTGTTGTATGTGACTGTGATAATCAGCAATGATGAGCGTCTGTCGGTCAGTCTCTGTTGTATGTGACTGTGATAATCAGCAATGATGAGCGTCTGTCGGTCAGTCTCTGTTGTATGTGACTGTGATAATCAGCAATGATGAGCGTCTGTCGGTCAGTCTCTGTTGTATGTGACTGTGATAATCAGCAATGATGAGCGTCTGTCGGTCAGTCTCTGTTGTATGTGACTGTGATAATCAGCAATGATGAGCGTCTGTCGGTCAGTCTCTGTTGTATGTGACTGTGATAATCAGCAATGATGAGCGTCTGTCGGTCAGTCTCTGTTGTATGTGACTGTGATAATCAGCAATGATGAGCGTCTGTCGGTCAGTCTCTGTTGTATGTGACTGTGATAATCAGCAATGATGAGCGTCTGTCGGTCAGTCTCTGTTGTATGTGACTGTGATAATCAGCAATGATGAGCGTCTGTCGGTCAGTCTCTGTTGTATGTGACTGTGATAATCAGCAATGATGAGCGTCTGTCGGTCAGTCTCTGTTGTATGTGACTGTGATAATCAGCAATGATGAGCGTCTGTCGGTCAGTCTCTGTTGTATATGACTGTGATAATCAGCAATGATGAGCGTCTGTCGGTCAGTCTCTGTTGTATATGACTGTGATAATCAGCAATGATGAGCGTCTGTCGGTCAGTCTCTGTTGTATGTGACTGTGATAATCAGCAATGATGAGCGTCTGTCGGTCAGTCTCTGTTGTATGTGACTGTGATAATCAGCAATGATGAGCGTCTGTCGGTCAGTCTCTGTTGTATGTGACTGTGATAATCAGCAATGATGAGCGTCTGTCGGTCAGTCTCTGTTGTATGTGACTGTGATAATCAGCAATGATGAGCGTCTGTCGGTCAGTCTCTGTTGTATGTGACTGTGATAATCAGCAATGATGAGCGTCTGTCGGTCAGTCTCTGTTGTATGTGACTGTGATAATCAGCAATGATGAGCGTCTGTCGGTCAGTCTCTGTTGTATGTGACTGTGATAATCAGCAATGATGAGCGTCTGTCGGTCAGTCTCTGTTGTATGTGACTGTGATAATCAGCAGCAATGATGAGCGTCTGTCGGTCAGTCTCTGTTGTATGTGACTGTGATAATCAGCAATGATGAGCGTCTGTCGGTCAGTCTCTGTTGTATGTGACTGTGATAATCAGCAATGATGAGCGTCTGTCGGTCAGTCTCTGTTGTATGTGACTGTGATAATCAGCAATGATGAGCGTCTGTCGGTCAGTCTCTGTTGTATGTGACTGTGATAATCAGCAATGATGAGCGTCTGTCGGTCAGTCTCTGTTGTATGTGACTGTGATAATCAGCAATGATGAGCGTCTGTCGGTCAGTCTCTGTTGTATGTGACTCTCTGTTGTATGTGACTGTGATAATCAGCAATGATGAGCGTCTGTCGGTCAGTCTCTGTTGTATGTGACTGTGATAATCAGCAATGATGAGCGTCTGTCGGTCAGTCTCTGTTGTATGTGACTGTGATAATCAGCAATGATGAGCGTCTGTCGGTCAGTCTCTGTTGTATGTGACTGTGATAATCAGCAATGATGAGCGTCTGTCGGTCAGTCTCTGTTGTATGTGACTGTGATAATCAGCAATGATGAGCGTCTGTCGGTCAGTCTCTGTTGTATGTGACTGTGATAATCAGCAATGATGAGCGTCTGTCGGTCAGTCTCTGTTGTATGTGACTGTGATAATCAGCAATGATGAGCGTCTGTCGGTCAGTCTCTGTTGTATGTGACTGTGATAATCAGCAATGATGAGCGTCTGTCGGTCAGTCTCTGTTGTATGTGACTGTGATAATCAGCAATGATGAGCGTCTGTCGGTCAGTCTCTGTTGTATGTGACTGTGATAATCAGCAATGGTATGTGACTGTGATAATCAGCAATGATGAGCGTCTGTCGGTCAGTCTCTGTTGTATGTGACTGTGATAATCAGCAATGATGAGCGTCTGTCGGTCAGTCTCTGTTGTATGTGACTGTGATAATCAGCAATGATGAGCGTCTGTCGGTCAGTCTCTGTTGTATGTGACTGTGATAATCAGCAATGATGAGCGTCTGTCGGTCAGTCGGCTGTTGTATGTGACTGTGATAATCAGCAATGATGAGCGTCTGTCGGTCAGTCTCTGTTGTATGTGACTGTGATAATCAGCAATGATGAGCGTCTGTCGGTCAGTCTCTGTTGTATGTGACTGTGATAATCAGCAATGATGAGCGTCTGTCGGTCAGTCTCTGTTGTATGTGACTGTGATAATCAGCAATGATGAGCGTCTGTCGGTCAGTCTCTGTTGTATGTGACTGTGATAATCAGCAATGATGAGCGTCTGTCGGTCAGTCTCTGTTGTATGTGACTGTGATAATCAGCAATGATGAGCGTCTGTCGGTCAGTCTCTGTTGTATGTGACTGTGATAATCAGCAATGATGAGCGTCTGTCGGTCAGTCTCTGTTGTATGTGACTGTGATAATCAGCAATGATGAGCGTCTGTCGGTCAGTCTCTGTTGTATGTGACTGTGATAATCAGCAATGATGAGCGTCTGTCGGTCAGTCTCTGTTGTATGTGACTGTGATAATCAGCAATGATGAGCGTCTGTCGGTCAGTCTCTGTTGTATGTGACTGTGATAATCAGCAATGATGAGCGTCTGTCGGTCAGTCTCTGTTGTATGTGACTGTGATAATCAGCAATGATGAGCGTCTGTCGGTCAGTCTCTGTTGTATGTGACTGTGATAATCAGCAATGATGAGCGTCTGTCGGTCAGTCTCTGTTGTATGTGACTGTGATAATCATCAGCAATGATGAGCGTCTGTCGGTCAGTCTCTGTTGTATGTGACTGTGATAATCAGCAATGATGAGCGTCTGTCGGTCAGTCTCTGTTGTATGTGACTGTGATAATCAGCAATGATGAGCGTCTGTCGGTCAGTCTCTGTTGTATGTGACTGTGATAATCAGCAATGATGAGCGTCTGTCGGTCAGTCTCTGTTGTATGTGACTGTGATAATCAGCAATGATGAGCGTCTGTCGGTCAGTCTCTGTTGTATGTGACTGTGATAATCAGCAATGATGAGCGTCTGTCGGTCAGTCTCTGTTGTATGTGACTGTGATAATCAGCAATGATGAGCGTCTGTCGGTCAGTCTCTGTTGTATGTGACTGTGATAATCAGCAATGATGAGCGTCTGTCGGTCAGTCTCTGTTGTATGTGACTGTGATAATCAGCAATGATGAGCGTCTGTCGGTCAGTCTCTGTTGTATGTGACTGTGATAATCAGCAATGATGAGCGTCTGTCGGTCAGTCTCTGTTGTATGTGACTGTGATAATCAGCAATGATGAGCGTCTGTCGGTCAGTCTCTGTTGTATGTGACTGTGATAATCAGCAATGATGAGCGTCTGTCGGTCAGTCTCTGTTGTATGTGACTGTGATAATCAGCAATGATGAGCGTCTGTCGGTCAGTCTCTGTTGTATGTGACTGTGATAATCAGCAATGATGAGCGTCTGTCGGTCAGTCTCTGTTGTATGTGACTGTGATAATCAGCAATGATGAGCGTCTGTCGGTCAGTCTCTGTTGTATGTGACTGTGATAATCAGCAATGATGAGCGTCTGTCGGTCAGTCTCTGTTGTATGTGACTGTGATAATCAGCAATGATGAGCGTCTGTCGGTCAGTCTCTGTTGTATGTGACTGTGATAATCAGCAATGATGAGCGTCTGTCGGTCAGTCTCTGTTGTATGTGACTGTGATAATCAGCAATGATGAGCGTCTGTCGGTCAGTCTCTGTTGTATGTGACTGTGATAATCAGCAATGATGAGCGTCTGTCGGTCAGTCTCTGTTGTATGTGACTGTGATAATCAGCAATGATGCGCGTCTGTCGGTGACAGTCTGATGTCTGTCGGTCAGTGTCTGTTTTATGTGACTGTGATAATCAGCAATGATGAGCGTCTGTCGGTCAGTCTCTGTTGTATGTGACTGTGATAATCAGCAATGATGAGCGTCTGTCGGTCAGTCTCTGTTGTATGTGACTGTGATAATCAGCAATGATGAGCGTCTGTCGGTCAGTCTCTGTTGTATGTGACTGTGATAATCAGCAATGATGAGCGTCTGTCGGTCAGTCTCTGTTGTATGTGACTGTGATAATCAGCAATGATGAGCGTCTGTCGGTCAGTCTCTGTTGTATGTGACTGTGATAATCAGCAATGATGAGCGTCTGTCGGTCAGTCTCTGTTGTATGTGACTGTGATAATCAGCAATGATGAGCGTCTGTCGGTCAGTCTCGGTTGTATGTGACTGTGATAATCAGCAATGATGAGCGTCTGTCGGTCAGTCTCTGTTGTATGTGACTGTGATAATCAGCAATGATGAGCGTCTGTCGGTCAGTCTCTGTTGTATGTGACTGTGATAATCAGCAATGATGAGCGTCTGTCGGTCAGTCTCTGTTGTATGTGACGTCTGTGTCATAATCAGCAATGATGAGCGTCTGTCGGTCAGTCTCTGTTGTATGTGACTGTGATAATCAGCAATGATGAGTCTGTCGGTCGTCAGTCTCTGTGGTATGTGACTGTGATAATCAGCAGTGATGAGCGTCTGTCGGTCAGTCTCTGTTGTATGTGACTGTGATAATCAGCAATGATGAGCGTCTGTCGGTCAGTCTCTGTTGTATGTGACTGTGATAATCAGCAATGATGAGCGTCTGTCGGTCAGTCTCTGTTGTATGTGACTGTGATAATCAGCAATGATGAGCGTCTGTCGGTCAGTCTCTGTTGTATGTGACTGTGATAATCAGCAATGATGAGCGTCTGTCGGTCAGTCTCTGTTGTATGTGACTGTGATAATCAGCAATGATGAGCGTCTGTCGGTCAGTCTCTGTTGTATGTGACTGTGATAATCAGCAATGATGAGACTGTGTCAATGATGAGCGTCGGTCGGTCAGTCTCTGTTGTATGTGACTGTGATAATCAGCAATGATGAGCGTCTGTCGGTCAGTCTCTGTTGTATGTGATGTGACTGTGATAATCAGCAATGATGAGCGTCTGTCGGTCAGTCTCTGTTGTATGTGACTGTGATAATCAGCAATGATGAGCGTCTGTCGGTCAGTCTCTGTTGTATGTGACTGTGATAATCAGCAATGATGAGCGTCTGTCGGTCAGTCTCTGTTGTATGTGACTGTGATAATCAGCAATGATGAGCGTCTGTCGGTCAGTCTCTGTTGTATGTGACTGTGATAATCAGCAATGATGAGCGTCTGTCGGTCAGTCTCTGTTGTATGTGACTGTGATAATCAGCAATGATGAGCGTCTGTCGGTCAGTCTCTGTTGTATGTGACTGTGATAATCAGCAATGATGAGCGTCTGTCGGTCAGTCTCTGTTGTATGTGACTGTGATAATCAGCAATGATGAGCGTCTGTCGGTCAGTCTCTGTTGTATATGACTGTGGTAATCAGCAATGATGAGCGTCTGTCGGTCAGTCTCTGTTGTATGTGACTGTGATAATCAGCAATGATGAGCGTCTGTCGGTCAGTCTCTGTTGTATGTGACTGTGATAATCAGCAATGATGAGCGTCTGTCGGTCAGTCTCTGTTGTATGTGACTGTGATAATCAGCAATGATGAGCGTCTGTCGGTCAGTCTCTGTTGTATGTGACTGTGATAATCAGCAATGATGAGCGTCTGTCGGTCAGTCTCTGTTGTATGTGACTGTGATAATCAGCAATGATGAGCGTCTGTCGGTCAGTCTCTGTTGTATGTGACTGTGATAATCAGCAATGATGAGCGTCTGTCGGTCAGTCTCTGTTGTATGTGACTGTGATAATCAGCAATGATGAGCGTCTGTCGGTCAGTCTCTGTTGTATGTGACTGTGATAATCAGCAATGATGAGCGTCTGTCGGTCAGTCTCTGTTGTATGTGACTGTGATAATCAGCAATGATGAGCGTCTGTCGGTCAGTCTCTGTTGTATGTGACTGTGATAATCAGCAATGATGAGCGTCTGTCGGTCAGTCTCTGTTGTATGTGACTGTGATAATCAGCAATGATGAGCGTCTGTCGGTCAGTCTCTGTTGTATGTGACTGTGATAATCAGCAATGATGAGCGTCTGTCGGTCAGTCTCTGTTGTATGTGACTGTGATAATCAGCAATGATGAGCGTCTGTCGGTCAGTCTCTGTTGTATGTGACTGTGATAATCAGCAATGATGAGCGTCTGTCGGTCAGTCTCTGTTGTATGTGACTGTGATAATCAGCAATGATGAGCGTCTGTCGGTCAGTCTCTGTTGTATGTGACTGTGATAATCAGCAATGATGAGCGTCTGTCGGTCAGTCTCTGTTGTATGTGACTGTGATAATCAGCAATGATGAGCGTCTGTCGGTCAGTCTCTGTTGTATGTGACTGTCATAATCAGCAATGATGAGCGTCTGTCGGTCAGTCTCTGTTGTATGTGACTGTGATAATCAGCAATGATGAGCGTCTGTCGGTCAGTCTCTGTTGTATGTGACTGTGATAATCAGCAATGATGAGCGTCTGTCGGTCAGTCGCTGATCAATGAGACTGTGATAATCAGCAATGATGAGCGTCTGTCGGTCAGTCTCTGTTGTATATGACTGTGATAATCAGCAATGATGAGCGTCTGTCGGTCAGTCTCTGTTGTATGTGACTGTGATAATCAGCAATGATGAGCGTCTGTCGGTCATGATGAGCGTCTCTGTTGTTTTTGACTGTGATAATCAGCAATGATGAGCGTCTGTCGGTCAGTCTCTGTTGTATGTGACTGTGATAATCAGCAATGATGAGCGTCTGTCGGTCAGTCTCTGTTGTATGTGACTGTGATAATCAGCAATGATGAGCGTCTGTCGGTCAGTCTCTGTTGTATGTGACTGTGATAATCAGCAATGATGAGCGTCTGTCGGTCAGTCTCTGTTGTATGTGTCTGTGACTGTGATAATCAGCAATGATGAGCGTCTGTCGGTCAGTCTCTGTTGTATGTGACTGTGATAATCAGCAATGATGAGCGTCTGTCGGTCAGTCTCTGTTGTATGTGACTGTGATAATCAGCAATGATGAGCGTCTGTCGGTCAGTCTCTGTTGTATGTGACTGTGATAATCAGCAATGATGAGCGTCTGTCGGTCAGTCTCTGTTGTATGTGACTGTGATAATCAGCAATGATGAGCGTCTGTCGGTCAGTCTCTGTTGTATGTGACTGTGATAATCAGCAATGATGAGCGTCTGTCGGTCAGTCTCTGTTGTATGTGACTGTGATAATCAGCAATGATGAGCGTCTGTCGGTCAGTCTCTGTTGTATGTGACTGTGATAATCAGCAATGATGAGCGTCTGTCGGTCAGTCTCTGTTGTATGTGACTGTGATAATCAGCAATGATGAGCGTCTGTCGGTCCGTCTCGATGTGACTGTGTCGGTCACTGTGTATGTGACTGTGATAATCAGCAATGATGAGCGTCTGTCGGTCAGTCTCTGTTGTATGTGACTGTGATAATCAGCAATGATGAGCGTCTGTCGGTCAGTCTCTGTTGTATGTGACTGTGATAATCAGCAATGATGAGCGTCTGTCGGTCAGTCTCTGTTGTATGTGACTGTGATAATCAGCAATGATGAGCGTCTGTCGGTCAGTCTCTGTTGTATGTGACTGTGATAATCAGCAATGATGAGCGTCTGTCGGTCAGTCTCTGTTGTATGTGACTGTGATAATCAGCAATGATGAGCGTCTGTCGGTCAGTCTCTGTTGTATATGTGACTGTGATAATCAGCAATGATGAGCGTCTGTCTGTTGTCAGCAATGATGAGCGTCTGTCGGTCAGTCTCTGTTGTATGTGACTGTGATAATCAGCAATGTGTGATAATCAGCAATGATGAGCGTCTGTCGGTCAGTCTCTGTTGTATGTGACTGTGATAATCAGCAATGATGAGCGTCTGTCGGTCAGTCTCTGTTGTATGTGACTGTGATAATCAGCAATGATGAGCGTCGGTCGGGCAGCCACTGTTGTATATGTGACTGTGATAATCAGCAATGATGAGCGTCTGTCGGTCAGTCTCTGTTGTATATGTGACTGTGATAATCAGCAATGATGAGCGTCTGTCGGTCAGTCTCTGTTGTATGTGACTGTGATAATCAGCAATGATGAGCGTCTGTCGGTCAGTCTCTGTTGTATATGAGTGTGATAATCAGCAATGATGAGCGTCTGTCGGTCAGTCTCTGTTGTATGTGACTGTGATAATCAGCAATGATGAGCGTCTGTCGGTCAGTCTCTGTTGTATGTGACTGTGATAATCAGCAATGATGAGCGTCTGTCGGTCAGTCTCTGTTGTATGTGACTGTGATAATCAGCAATGATGAGCGTCTGTCGGTCAGTCTCTGTTGTATGTGACTGTGATAATCAGCAATGATGAGCGTCTGTCGGTCAGTCTCTGTTGTATGTGACTGTGATAATCAGCAATGATGAGCGTCTGTCGGTCAGTCTCTGTTGTATGTGACTGTGATAATCAGCAATGATGAGCGTCTGTCGGTCAGTCTCTGTTGTATATGTGACTGTGATAATCAGCAATGATGAGCGTCTGTCGGTCAGTCTCTGTTGTATGTGACTGTGATAATCAGCAATGATGAGCGTCTGTCGGTCAGTCTCTGTTTGTAATCAGTGTGACTGTGATAATCAGCAATGATGATGAGCGTCTGTCGGTCAGGCTCTGTTGTATGTGACTGTGATAATCAGCAATGATGAGCGTCTGTCGGTCAGTCTCTGTTGTATGTGACTGTGATAATCAGCAATGATGAGCGTCTGTCGGTCAGTCTCTGTTGTATGTGACTGTGATAATCAGCAATGATGAGCGTCTGTCGGTCAGTCTCTGTTGTATGTGACTGTGATAATCAGCAATGATGAGCGTCTGTCGGTCAGTCTCTGTTGTATGTGACTGTGATAATCAGCAATGATGAGCGTCTGTCGGTCAGTCTCTGTTGTATGTGACTGTGATAATCAGCAATGATGAGCGTCTGTCGGTCAGTCTCTGTTGTATGTGACTGTGATAATCAGCAATGATGAGCGTCTGTCGGTCAGTCTCTGTTGTATGTGACTGTGATAATCAGCAATGATGAGCGTCTGTCGGTCAGTCTCTGTTGTATGTGACTGTGATAATCAGCAATGATGAGCGTCTGTCGGTCAGTCTCTGTTGTATGTGACTGTGATAATCAGCAATGATGAGCGTCTGTCGGTCAGTCTCTGTTGTATGTGACTGTGATAATCAGCAATGATGAGCGTCTGTCGGTCAGTCTCTGTTGTATGTGACTGTGATAATCAGCAATGATGAGCGTCTGTCGGTCAGTCTCTGTTGTATGTGACTGTGATAATCAGCAATGATGAGCGTCTGTCGGTCAGTCTCTGTTGTATGTGACTGTGATAATCAGCAATGATGAGCGTCTGTCGGTCAGTCTCTGTTGTATGTGACTGTGATAATCAGCAATGATGAGCGTCTGTCGGTCAGTCTCTGTTGTATGTGACTGTGATAATCAGCAATGATGATCGTCTGTCGGTCAGTCTCTGTTGTATGTGACTGTGATAATCAGCAATGATGAGCGTCTGTCGGTCAGTCTCTGTTGTATGTGACTGTGATAATCAGCAATGATGAGCGTCTGTCGGTCAGTCTCTGTTGTATGTGACTGTGATAATCAGCAATGATGAGCGTCTGTCGGTCAGTCTCTGTTGTATGTGACTGTGATAATCAGCAATGATGAGCGTCTGTCGGTCAGTCTCTGTTGTATGTGACTGTGATAATCAGCAATGATGAGCGTCTGTCGGTCAGTCTCTGTTGTATGTGACTGTGATAATCAGCAATGATGAGCGTCTGTCGGTCAGTCTCTGTTGTATGTGACTGTGATAATCAGCAATGATGAGCGTCTGTCGGTCAGTCTCTGTTGTATGTGACTGTGATAATCAGCAATGATGAGCGTCTGTCGGTCAGTCTCTGTTGTATGTGACTGTGATAATCAGCAATGATGAGCGTCTGTCGGTCAGTCTCTGTTGTATGTGACTGTGATAATCAGCAATGATGAGCGTCTGTCGGTCAGTCTCTGTTGTATGTGACTGTGATAATCAGCAATGATGAGCGTCTGTCGGTCAGTCTCTGTTGTATGTGACTGTGATAATCAGCAATGATGAGCGTCTGTCGGTCAGTCTCTGTTGTATGTGACTGTGATAATCAGCAATGATGAGCGTCTGTCGGTCAGTCTCTGTTGTATGTGACTGTGATAATCAGCAATGATGAGCGTCTGTCGGTCAGTCTCTGTTGTATGTGACTGTGATAATCAGCAATGATGAGCGTCTGTCGGTCAGTCTCTGTTGTATGTGACTGTGATAATCAGCAATGATGAGCGTCTGTCGGTCAGTCTCTGTTGTATGTGACTGTGATAATCAGCAATGATGAGCGTCTGTCGGTCAGTCTCTGTTGTATGTGACTGTGATAATCAGCAATGATGAGCGTCTGTCGGTCAGTCTCTGTTGTATGTGACTGTGATAATCAGCAATGATGAGCGTCTGTCGGTCAGTCTCTGTTGTATGTGACTGTGATAATCAGCAATGATGAGCGTCTGTCGGTCAGTCTCTGTTGTATGTGACTGTGATAATCAGCAATGATGAGCGTCTGTCGGTCAGTCTCTGTTGTATGTGACTGTGATAATCAGCAATGATGAGCGTCTGTCGGTCAGTCTGTGTTGTATGTGACTGTGATAATCAGCAATGATGAGCGTCTGTCGGTCAGTCTCTGTTGTATGTGACTGTGATAATCAGCAATGATGAGCGTCTGTCGGTCAGTCTCTGTTGTATGTGACTGTGATAATCAGCAATGATGAGCGTCTGTCGGTCAGTCTCTGTTGTATGTGACTGTGATAATCAGCAATGATGAGCGTCTGTCGGTCAGTCTCTGTTGTATGTGACTGTGATAATCAGCAATGATGAGCGTCTGTCGGTCAGTCTCTGTTGTATGTGACTGTGATAATCAGCAAATGTCTGTCGGTCAGTCTCTGAGCGTCTGTCGGTCAGTCTCTGTTGTATATGACTGTGATAATCAGCAATGATGAGCGTCTGTCGGTCAGTCTCTGTTGTATGTGACTGTGATAATCAGCAATGATGAGCGTCTGTCGGTCAGTCTCTGTTGTATGTGACTGTGATAATCAGCAATGATGAGCGTCTGTCGGTCAGTCTCTGTTGTATGTGACTGTGATAATCAGCAATGATGAGCGTCTGTCGGTCATGAGCGTCTGTCGGTCAGTCTCTGTTGTATGTGACTGTGATAATCAGCAATGATGAGCGTCTGTCGGTCAGTCTCTGTTGTATGTGACTGTGATAATCAGCAATGATGAGCGTCTGTCGGTCAGTCTCTGTTGTATGTGACTGTGATAATCAGCAATGATGAGCGTCTGTCGGTCAGTCTCTGTTGTATGTGACTGTGATAATCAGCAATGATGAGCGTCTGTCGGTCAGTCTCTGTTGTATGTGACTGTGATAATCAGCAATGATGAGCGTCTGTCGGTCAGTCTCTGTTGTATGTGACTGTGATAATCAGCAATGATGAGCGTCTGTCGGTCAGTCTCTGTTGTATGTGACTGTGATAATCAGCAATGATGAGCGTCTGTCGGTCAGTCTCTGTTGTATGTGACTGTGATAATCAGCAATGATGAGCGTCTGTCGGTCGTCTGTGTCAGCATGTCTGTAGTCTCTGTTGTATGTGACTGTGATAATCAGCAATGATGAGCGTCTGTCGGTCAGTCTCTGTTGTATGTGACTGTGATAATCAGCAATGATGAGCGTCTGTCGGTCAGTCTCTGTTGTATGTGACTGTGATAATCAGCAATGATGAGCGTCTGTCGGTCAGTCTCTGTTGTATGTGACTGTGATAATCAGCAATGATGAGCGTCTGTCGGTCAGTCTCTGTTGTATGTGACTGTGATAATCAGCAATGATGAGCGTCTGTCGGTCAGTCTCTGTTGTGACTGTGATAATCAGCAATGATGAGCGTCTGTCGGAGTCTCTGTTGTATGTGATAATCAGCAATGATGAGCGTCTGTCGGTCAGTCTCTGTTGTATGTGACTGTGATAATCAGCAATGATGAGCGTCTGTCGGTCAGTCTCTGTTGTATGTGACTGTGATAATCAGCAATGATGAGCGTCTGTCGGTCTCTGTTGTATGTGACTGTGATAATCAGCAATGATGAGCGTCTGTCGGTCAGTCTCTGTTGTATGTGACTGTGATAATCAGCAATGATGAGCGTCTGTCGGTCAGTCTCTGTTGTATGTGACTGTGATAATCAGCAATGATGAGCGTCTGTCGGTCAGTCTCTGTTGTATGTGACTGTGATAATCAGCAATGATGAGCGTCTGTCGGTCAGTCTCTGTTGTATGTGACTGTGATAATCAGCAATGATGAGCGTCTGTCGGTCAGTCTCTGTTGTATGTGACTGTGATAATCAGCAATGATGAGCGTCTGTCGGTCAGTCTCTGTTGTATGTGACTGTGATAATCAGCAATGATGAGCGTCTGTCGGTCAGTCTCTGTTGTACTGTGATAATGACTGTTGTATGACTGGTGATAATCAGCAATGATGAGCGTCTGTCGGTCAGTCTCTGTTGTATGTGACTGTGCTAATCAGCAATGATGAGCGTCTGTCGGTCAGTCTCTGTTGTATGTGACTGTGATAATCAGCAATGATGAGCGTCTGTCGGTCAGTCTCTGTTGTATGTGACTGTGATAATCAGCAATGATGAGCGTCTGTCGGTCAGTCTCTGTTGTATGTGACTGTGATAATCAGCAATGATGAGCGTCTGGCGGTCAGTCTCTGTTGTATATGACTGTGATAATCAGCAATGATGAGCGTCTGTCGGTCAGTCTCTGTTGTATGTGACTGTGATAATCAGCAATGATGAGCGTCTGTCGGTCAGTCTCTGTGGGTGGAATGTGACTGTGATAATCAGCAATGATGAGCGTCCGTCGGTCAGTCTCTGTTGTGTATGTGACTGTGATAATCAGCAATGATGAGCGTCTGTCGGTCAGTCTCTGTTGTATGTGACTGTGATAATCAGCAATGATGAGCGTCTGTCGGTCAGTCTCTGTTGTATGTGACTGTGATAATCAGCAATGATGAGCGTCTGTCGGTCAGTCTCTGTTGTATGTGACTGTGATAATCAGCAATGATGAGCGTCTGTCGGTCAGTCTCTGTTGTATGTGACTGTGATAATCAGCAATGATGAGCGTCTGTCGGTCAGTCTCTGTTGTATGTGACTGTGATAATCAGCAATGATGAGCGTCTGTCGGTCAGTCTCTGTTGTATGTGACTGTGATAATCAGCAATGATGAGCGTCTGTCGGTCAGTCTCTGTTGTATGTGACTGTGATAATCAGCAATGATGAGCGTCTGTCGGTCAGTCTCTGTTGTATGTGACTGTGATAATCAGCAATGATGAGCGTCTGTCGGTCAGTCTCTGTTGTATGTGACTGTGATAATCAGCAATGATGAGCGTCTGTCGGTCAGTCTCTGTTGTATGTGACTGTGATAATCAGCAATGATGAGCGTCTGTCGGTCAGTCTCTGTTGTATGTGACTGTGATAATCAGCAATGATGAGCGTCTGTCGGTCAGTCTCTGTTGTATGTGACTGTGATAATCAGCAATGATGAGCGTCTGTCGGTCAGTCTCTGTTGTATGTGACTGTGATAATCAGCAATGATGAGCGTCTGTGACTGTGGTAATCAGCAATGATGAGCGTCTGTCGGTCAGTCTCTGTTGTATGTGACTGTGATAATCAGCAATGATGAGCGTCTGTCGGTCAGTCTCTGTTGTATGTGACTGTGATAATCAGCAATGATGAGCGTCTGTCGGTCAGTCTCTGTTGTATGTGACTGTGATAATCAGCAATGATGAGCGTCTGTCGGTCAGTCTCTGTTGTATGTGACTGTGATAATCAGCAATGATGAGCGTCTGTCGGTCAGTCAGTGACTGTGATAATCTGTTGTAGTCTCTGTTGTATGTGACTGTGATAATCAGCAATGATGAGCGTCTGTCGGTCAGTCTCTGTTGTATGTGACTGTGATAATCAGCAATGATGAGCGTCTGTCGGTCAGTCTCTGTTGTATGTGACTGTGATAATCAGCAATGATGAGCGTCTGTCGGTCAGTCTCTGTTGTATGTGACTGTGATAATCAGCAATGATGAGCGTCTGTCGGTCAGTCTCTGTTGTATGTGACTGTGATAATCAGCAATGATGAGCGTCTGTCGGTCAGTCTCTGTTGTATGTGACTGTGATAATCAGCAATGATGAGCGTCTGTCGGTCAGTCTCTGTTGTATGTGACTGTGATAATCAGCAATGATGAGCGTCTGTCGGTCAGTCTCTGTTGTATGTGACTGTGATAATCAGCAATGATGAGCGTCTGTCGGTCAGTCTCTGTTGTATGTGACTGTGATAATCAGCAATGATGAGCGTCTGTCGGTCAGTCTCTGTTGTATGTGACTGTGATAATCAGCAATGATGAGCGTCTGTCGGTCAGTCTCTGTTGTATGTGACTGTGATAATCAGCAATGATGAGCGTCTGTCGGTCAGTCTCTGTTGTATGTGACTGTGATAATCAGCAATGATGAGCGTCTGTCGGTCAGTCTCTGTTGTATGTGACTGTGATAATCAGCAATGATGAGCGTCTGTCGGTCAGTCTCTGTTGTATGTGACTGTGATAATCAGCAATGATGAGCGTCTGTCGGTCAGTCTCTGTTGTATGTGACTGTGATAATCCGCAATGATGAGCGTCTGTCGGTCAGTCTCTGTTTGTTGATGTGACTGTGATAATCAGCAATGATGAGCGTCTGTCGGTCAGTCTCTGTTGTATGTGTGATAATCAGCATGATGAGCGTCCTGTCGGTCAGTCTCTGTTGTATGTGACTGTGACGTCTGTCGGTGTCTGTGATAAATGATGAGCGTCTGTCGGTCAGTCTCTGTTGTATGTGACTGTGATAATCAGCAATGATGAGCGTCTGTCGGTCAGTCTCTGTTGTATGTGACTGTGATAATCAGCAATGATGAGCGTCTGTCGGTCAGTCTCTGTTGTATGTGACTGTGATAATCAGCAATGATGAGCGTCTGTCGGTCAGTCGCTGTTGTATGTGGCTGTGATAATTAGCAATGATGAGCGTCTGTCGGTCAGTCTCTGTTGTATGTGGCTGTGATAATCAGCGATGATGAGCGTCGGTGTCTCTGTTGTATGTGACTGTGATAATCAGTATTGATGTGCGTCGGTCGGTGAGTGTCTGTTGTATGTGACTGTGATAATCAGCAATGATGAGCGTCTGTCGGTCAGTCTCTGTTGTATGTGACTGTGATAATCAGCAATGATGAGCGTCTGTCGGTCAGTCTCTGTTGTATGTGACTGTGATAATCAGCAATGATGAGCGTCTGTCGGTCAGTCTCTGTTGTATGTGACTGTGATAATCAGCAATGATGAGCGTCAGTCGGTCAGTCGCTGCTGTATGTGACTGTGATAATCAGCAATGATGAGCGTCTGTGTCAGCGTCTGTATGTGACTGTCGGTCTGTCGGTCAGTCTCTGTTGTATGTGACTGTGATAATCAGCAATGATGAGCGTCTGTCGGTCAGTCTCTGTTGTATGTGACTGTGATAATCAGCAATGAGGAGCGTCTGTCGGTCAGTCGTTCTGTGACTGTGGATAAGCAAGCGTCTGTCGGTCAGTCTCTGTTGATGTGACTGTGATAATCAGCAATGATGAGCGTCTGTCGGTCAGTCTCTGTTGTATGTGACTGTGATAATCAGCAATGATGAGCGTCTGTCGGTCAGTCTCTGTTGTATGTGACTGTGATAATCAGCAATGATGAGCGTCTGTCGGTCAGTCTCTGTTGTATGTGACTGTGATAATCAGCAATGATGAGCGTCTGTCGGTCAGTCTCTGTTGTATGTGACTGTGATAATCAGCAATGATGAGCGTCTGTCGGTCAGTCTCTGTTGTATGTGACTGTGATAATCAGCAATGATGAGCGTCTGTCGGTCAGTCTCTGTTGTATGGGACTGTGAGAACCAGCGATTATGAGCGTCTGTCGGTCAGTCTCTGTTGTGTATGTGACTGTGATAATCAGCAATGATGAGCGTCTGTCGGTCAGTCTCTGTTGTATATGACTGTGATAATCAGCAATGATGAGCGTCTGTCGGTCAGTCTCTGTTGTATGTGACTGTGATAATCAGCAATGATGAGCGTCTGTCGGTCAGTCTCTGTTGTATGTGACTGTGATAATCAGCAATGATGAGCGTCTGTCGGTCAGTCTCTGTTGTATGTGACTGTGATAATCAGCAATGATGAGCGTCTGTCGGTCAGTCTCTGTTGTATGTGACTGTGATAATCAGCAATGATGAGCGTCTGTCGGTCAGTCTCTGTTGTATGTGACTGTGATAATCAGCAATGATGAGCGTCTGTCGGTCAGTCTCTGTTGTATGTGACTGTGATAATCAGCAATGATGAGCGCCTGTCGGTCAGTCTCTGTTGTATGTGACTGTGATAATCAGCAATGATGAGCGTCTGTCGGTCAGTCTCTGTTGTATGTGACTGTGATAATCAGCAATGATGAGCGTCTGTCGGTCAGTCTCTGTTGTATGTGACTGTGATAATCAGCAATGATGAGCGTCTGTCGGTCAGTCTCTGTTGTATGTGACTGTGATAATCAGCAATGATGAGCGTCTGTCGGTCAGTCTCTGTTGTATGTGACTGTGATAATCAGCAATGATGAGCGTCTGTCGGTCAGTCTCTGTTGTATGTGACTGTGATAATCAGCAATGATGAGCGTCTGTCGGTCAGTCTCTGTTGTATGTGACTGTGATAATCAGCAATGATGAGCGTCTGTCGGTCAGTCTCTGTTGTATGTGACTGTGATAATCAGCAATGATGAGCGTCTGTCGGTCAGTCTCTGTTGTATGTGACTGTGATAATCAGCAATGATGGATAATCAGCAATGATGAGCGTCTGTCGGTCAGTCTCTGTTGTATGTGACTGTGATAATCAGCAATGATGAGCGTCTGTCGGTCAGTCTCTGTTGTATGTGACTGTGATAATCAGCAATGATGAGCGTCTGTCGGTCAGTCTCTGTTGTATGTGACTGTGATAATCAGCAATGATGAGCGTCTGTCGGTCAGTCTCTGTTGTATGTGACTGTGATAATCAGCAATGATGAGCGTCTGTCGGTCAGTCTCTGTTGTATGTGACTGTGATAATCAGCAATGATGAGCGTCTGTCGGTCAGTCTCTGTTGTATGTGACTGTGATAATCAGCAATGATGAGCGTCTGTCGGTCAGTCTCTGTTGTATGTATGTGACTGTGATCAATCAGCAATGATGAGCGTCTGTCGGTCAGTCTCTGTTGTATGTGACTGTGATAATCAGCAATGATGAGCGTCTGTCGGTCAGTCTCTGTTGTATGTGACTGTGATAATCAGCAATGATGAGCGTCTGTCGGTCAGTCTCTGTTGTATGTGACTGTGATAATCAGCAATGATGAGCGTCTGTCGGTCAGTCTCTGTTGTATGTGACTGTGATAATCAGCAATGATGAGCGTCTGTCGGTCAGTCTCTGTTGTATGTGACTGTGATAATCAGCAATGATGACTGTGATAATCAGTCTGTCGGTCAGTCTCTGTTGTATGTGACTGTGATAATCAGCAATGATGAGCGTCTGTCGGTCAGTCTCTGTTGTATGTGACTGTGATAATCAGCAATGATGAGCGTCTGTCGGTCAGTCTCTGTTGTATGTGACTGTGATAATCAGCAATGATGAGCGTCTGTCGGTCAGTCTCTGTTGTATGTGACTGTGATAATCAGCAATGATGAGCGTCTGTCGGTCAGTCTCTGTTGTATGTGACTGTGATAATCAGCAATGATGAGCGTCTGTCGGTCAGTCTCTGTTGTATGTGACTGTGATAATCAGCAATGATGAGCGTCTGTCGGTCAGTCTCTGTTGTATGTGACTGTGATAATCAGCAATGATGAGCGTCTGTCGGTCAGTCTCTGTTGTATGTGACTGTGATAATCAGCAATGATGAGCGTCTGTCGGTCAGTCTCTGTTGTATGTGACTGTGATAATCAGCAATGATGAGCGTCTGTCGGTCAGTCTCTGTTGTATGTGACTGTGATAATCAGCAATGATGAGCGTCTGTCGGTCAGTCTCTGTTGTGTATGTGACTGTGATAATCAGCAATGATGAGCGTCTGTCGGTCAGTCTCTGTTGTATGTGACTGTGATAATCAGCAATGATGAGCGTCTGTCGGTCAGTCTCTGTTGTATGTGACTGTGATAATCAGCAATGATGAGCGTCTGTCGGTCAGTCTCTGTTGTATGTGACTGTGATAATCAGCAATGATGAGCGTCTGTCGGTCAGTCTCTGTTGTATGTGACTGTGATAATCAGCAATGATGAGCGTCTGTCGGTCAGTCTCTGTTGTATGTGACTGTGATAATCAGCAATGATGAGCGTCTGTCGGTCAGTCTCTGTTGTATGTGACTGTGATAATCAGCAATGATGAGCGTCTGTCGGTCAGTCTCTGTTGTATGTGACTGTGATAATCAGCAATGATGAGCGTCTGTGATAATCAGCAATGATGAGCGTCTGTCGGTCAGTCTCTGTTGTATGTGACTGTGATAATCAGCAATGATGAGCGTCTGTCGGTCAGTCTCTGTTGTATGTGACTGTGATAATCAGCAATGATGAGCGTCTGTCGGTCAGTCTCTGTTGTATGTGACTGTGATAATCAGCAATGATGAGCGTCTGTCGGTCAGTCTCTGTTGTATGTGACTGTGATAATCAGCAATGATGAGCGTCTGTCGGTCAGTCTCTGTTGTATGTGACTGTGATAATCAGCAATGATGAGCGTCTGTCGGTCAGTCTCTGTTGTATGTGACTGTGATAATCAGCAATGATGAGCGTCTGTCGGTCAGTCTCTGTTGTATGTGACTGTGATAATCAGCAATGATGAGCGTCTGTCGGTCAGTCTCTGTTGTATGTGACTGTGATAATCAGCAATGATGAGCGTCTGTCGGTCAGTCTCTGTTGCAATGATCTGTTGTATATTGACTGTGATAATCAGCAATGATGAGCGTCTGTCGGTCAGTCTCTGTTGTATGTGACTGTGATAATCAGCAATGATGAGCGTCTGTCGGTCAGTCTCTGTTGTATGTGACTGTGATAATCAGCAATGATGAGCGTCTGTCGGTCAGTCTTCTCTGACTGTGATAATTGTCTGTCGGACTGTGACTGTGATAATCAGCAATGATGAGCGTCTGTCGGTCAGTCTCTGTTGTATGTGACTGTGATAATCAGCAATGATGAGCGTCTGTCGGTCAGTCTCTGTTGTATGTGACTGTGATAATCAGCAATGATGAGCGTCTGTCGGTCAGTCTCTGTTGTATGTGACTGTGATAATCAGCAATGATGAGCGTCTGTCGGTCAGTCTCTGTTGTATGTGACTGTGATAATCAGCAATGATGAGCGTCTGTCGGTCAGTCGTCTGTTGTATGTGACTGTGATAATCAGCAATGATGAGCGTCTGTCGGTCAGTCGTCTGTTGTATGTGACTGTGATAATCAGCAATGATGAGCGTCTGTCGGTCAGTCTCTGTTGTATATGACTGTGGTAATCAGCAATGATGAGCGTCGGCGGGTCAGTCTCTGTTGTATGTGACTGTGATAATCTGTCGGTCAGTGTCTGTGTAATGTGCAATGATGATGAGCGTCTGTCGGTCAGTCTCTGTTGTATGTGACTGTGATAATCAGCAATGATGAGCGTCTGTCGGTCAGTCTCTGTTGTATGTGACTGTGATAATCAGCAATGATGAGCGTCTGTCGGTCAGTCTCTGTTGTATGTGACTGTGATAATCAGCAATGATGAGCGTCTGTCGGTCAGTCGTCTGTTGTATGTGACTGTGATAATCAGCAATGATGAGCGTCTGTCGGTCAGTCTCTGTTGTATGTGACTGTGATAATCAGCAATGATGAGCGACTGTCGTATGTGACGTGTCAGATCGTCTGTCGGTGTTGTAATGTGACTGTGATAATCAGCAAGTCGTCTGTTGATGAGCGATGAGCGTCTGTCGGTCAGTCTCTGTTGTATATGACTGTGATAATCAGCAATGATGAGCGTCTGTCGGTCAGTCTCTGTTGTATGTGACTGTGATAATCAGCAATGATGAGCGTCTGTCGGTCAGTCTCTGTTGTATGTGACTGTGATAATCAGCAATGATGAGCGTCTGTCGGTCAGTCTCTGTTGTATGTGACTGTGATAATCAGCAATGATGAGCGTCTGTCGGTCAGTCTCTGTTGTGTATGTGACTGTGATAATCAGCAATGATGAGCGTCTGTCGGTCAGTCTCTGTTGTATATGACTGTGATAATCAGCTAGGATGAGCGTTTCTGTCGGTCAGTCTCTGTTGTATGTGACTGTGTTAATGAGCAATGATGGGGGTCTGTCGGTCAGTCTCTGTTGTATGTGACTGTGATAATCAGCAATGATGAGCGTCTGTCGGTCAGTCTCTGTTGTGTATGTGACTGTGATAATCAGCAATGATGAGCGTCTGTCGGTCAGTCTCTGTTGTATGTGACTGTGATAATCAGCAATGATGAGCGTCTGTCGGTCAGTCCCTGTTGTACATGACAGTGATAATCAGCAATGATGAGCGTCTGTCGGTCAGTCTCTGTTGTCTGTGATAATCAGCAATGATGAAGCGTCTTGTTGTGTATGTGACTGTGATAATCAGAAATGATGAGCGTCTGTCGGTCTGTCTGTGTTGTATGTGACTGTGATAATCAGCAATGATGAGCGTCTGTCGGTCAGTCTCTGTTGTATGTGACTGTGATAATCAGCAATGATGAGCGTCTGTCGGTCAGTCTCTGTTGTATGTGACTGTGATAATCAGCAATGATGAGCGTCTGTCGGTCAGTCTCTGTTGTATGTGACTGTGATAATCAGCAATGATGAGCGTCTGTCGGTCAGTCTCAGTTGTATGTGACGGTGATAATCAGCAATGATGAGCTGTTGTCTGTCGGATTCAGATGAGCGTCTGTCGGTCTGTCTGTTGTATGTGACTGTGATAATCAGCAATGATGAGCGTCTGTCGGTCAGTCTCTGTTGTATGTGACTGTGATAATCAGCAATGATGAGCGTCTGTCGGTCAGTCTCTGTTGTATGTGACTGTGATAATCAGCAATGATGAGCGTCTGTCGGTCAGTCTCTGTTGTATGTGACTGTGATAATCAGCAATGATGAGCGTCTGTCGGTCAGTCTCTGTTGTATGTGACTGTGATAATCAGCAATGATGAGCGTCTGTCGGTCAGTCTCTGTTGTATGTGACTGTGATAATCAGCAATGATGAGCGTCTGTCGGTCAGTCTCTGTTGTATGTGACTGTGATAATCAGCAATGATGAGCGTCTGTCGGTCAGTCTCTGTTGTATGTGACTGTGATAAATCAGCAATGATGAGCGTCTGTCGGTCAGTCTCTGTTGTATGTGACTGTGATAATCAGCAATGATGAGCGTCTGTCGGTCAGTCTCTGTTGTATATGTGACTGTGTTAATGATCAATGATGCGTGTCTGTCGGGCAGTCTCTGTTGTATATATATGACTGTGATAATCAGATGAATCAGCAATCAGCAATGATGAGCGTCTGTCGGTCAGTCTCTGTTGCATATGACTGTGATAATCAGCAATGATGAGCGTCTGTCGGTCAGTCTCTGTTGTATGTGACTGTGATAATCAGCAATGATGAGCGTCTGTCGGTCAGTCTCTGTTGTATGTGACTGTGATAATCAGCAATGATGAGCGTCTGTCGGTCAGTCTCTGTTGTATATGACTGTGATAATCAGCAATGATGAGCGTCTGTCGGTCAGTCTCTGTTGTATGTGACTGTGATAATCAGCAATGATGAGCGTCTGTCGGTCAGTCTCTGTTGTATGTGACTGTGATAATCAGCAATGATGAGCGTCTGTCGGTCAGTCTCTGTTGTATGTGACTGTGATAATCAGCAATGATGAGCGTCTGTCGGTCAGTCTCTGTTGTATGTGACTGTGATAATCAGCAATGATGAGCGTCTGTCGGTCAGTCTCTGTTGTATGTGACTGTGATAATCAGCAATGATGAGCGTCTGTCGGTCAGTCTCTGTTGTATGTGACTGTGATAATCAGCAATGATGAGCGTCTGTCGGTCAGTCTCTGTTGTATGTGACTGTGATAATCAGCAATGATGAGCGTCTGTCGGTCAGTCTCTGTTGTATGTGACTGTGATAATCAGCAATGATGAGCGTCTGTCGGTCAGTCGTCTGTTGTATGTGACTGTGATAATCAGCAATGATGAGCGTCTGTCGGTCAGTCTCTGTTGTATGTGACTGTGATAATCAGCAATGATGAGCGTCTGTCGGTCAGTCTCTGTTGTGACGTGATAATCAGCAATGATGAGCGTCTGTCGGTCAGTCGTCTGTTGTATGTGACTGTGATAATCAGCAATGATGAGCGTCTGTCGGTCAGTCTCTGTTGTATGTGACTGTGATAATCAGCAATGATGAGCGTCTGTCGGTCAGTCTCTGTTGTATGTGACTGTGATAATCAGCAATGATGAGCGTCTGTCGGTCAGTCTCTGTTGTATGTGACTGTGATAATCAGCAATGATGAGCGTCTGTCGGTCAGTCTCTGTTGTATGTGACTGTGATAATCAGCAATGATGAGCGTCTGTCGGTCAGTCTCTGTTGTATGTGACTGTGATAATCAGCAATGATGAGCGTCTGTCGGTCAGTCTCTGTTGTATGTGACTGTGATAATCAGCAATGATGAGCGTCTGTCGGTCAGTCTCTGTTGTATGTGACTGTGATAATTAGCAATGATGAGCGTCATGTCGGTCAGTCTCTGTTGTATGTGACGTGATAATCTGTGAGCGGTCGGTCAGTCTCTGTTGTATGTGACTGTGATAATCAGCAATGATTGAGCGTCTGTCGGTCAGTCCTCTCTGTTGTATGTGAATGTGGTAATCAGCAATGATGAGCGTCTGTCGGTCAGTCTCTGTTGTATGTGACTGTGATAATCAGCAATGATGAGCGTCTGTCGGTCCAGTCTCTGTTGTATGTGAATGTGATAGCCAGCAATGATGAGCGCCTGTCGGTCAGTCTCTGTTGTATGTGACTGTGATAATCAGCAATGATGAGCGTCTGTCGGTCAGTCTCTGTTGTATGTGACTGTGATAATCAGCAATGATGAGCGTCTCGCCTGTCGCGCTCGGTCAGTCTCTGTTGTATGTGACTGTGATAATCAGCAATGATGAGCGGTCTGTCTGTCAGTCAGTCTCTGTTGTATATGACTGTCATAATCAGCAATGTGACTGTGATAATCAAGCAATGATGAGCGTCTGTCGGTCAGTCTCTGTTGTATATGACTGTGGGATAATCAGCAATGATGAGCGTCTGTCGGTCAGTCTCTGGTGTATATGACTGTGACAATCAGCAGTGATGAGCGTCTGTCGGTCAGTCGCTGTTGTATAGTATGACTGTGATAATCAGCAATGATAAGCGTCCGTCGGTCAGTCCCTTTTGTATGGGACTGTGATAACCAGCAATGATGAGCGTCTGTCTGTCAGTCTCTGTTGTATGTGACTGTAATAATCCGCAATGAGATGATGCGTCCTGTCGGTCAGTCCTCTGTTGTATATGACTGTGGAATAATCAGCAATGATGAGCCGTCTGTCGGTCAGTCTCTGTTGTATATGGACTGTGAATAATCAGCAATGATAGAAGCGTCTGTCGGTCAGTCTCTGTTGTATACTGACTGTGAATAATCAGCAATGATGAGCGTCACTGTCCGGTCAGTCCTCATGTTGTATTCATGACTGTGATAATTCAGCAATGATGAGCGTCTGTCGTCAGTCTCTGTTGATATGACTGGTCAGTGAGCTCTGGCGGTGTTGTATATGACTGTGATAATCAGCAATGATGAGCGTCTGTCGGTCGGTCAGCAATGATGAGCGTCTGTTGTTGTTGTAATATGACTGTGATAATTCAGCAATGATGAGCGTCTGTCGGTCAGTCTCTGTTGTATATGACTGTGATAATCAGCAATGATGAGCGTCTGTCGGTCAGTCCTCTGTTGTATATGACTGTGATAATCCATCAATGATGAGCCGTCTGCGTCAGTCTCCTGTTGTATATGACTGTGATAATCAGCAATGATGAACGTCTGTCCGGTCAGTCTCTGTTGTATATGACTGTGATAATCAGCAATGATTGAAGCGTCTGTCGGTCAGTCAGTCTCTGTTGTATATGACTGTGATAATCAGCAATGATGAGCGTCTGTCCGTCAGTCTTGTTGTAGATGACTGTAATAATCAGCAATGATGAGCGTCTGTCGGTCAGTTCTGTTGAATGACTGTGATAAATCAGCAATGATGACGTCTGTCGGTCAGTCCTCTGTGTGTCTATGACTGTGATAATCAGCAATGATGAGCGTCTGTCGGTCAGTCTCTGTTGTGATATGACTGTGATAATCAAGCAATGATTGAGCGTCTGTCGGTCAGTCTATGTTGTACTATGACTGTGGTAGTCAGCAATGATGAGCGTCTGTCGGTCAGTCTCTGTTGTATGTGACTGTGATAATCACATTGATTAGCGTCTGTCGATAAGTCTCTGTTGTAGTGACTGTGATAATCTGCAATGATGAGGTCGGTCGGTTCTGTCCTGCTGTTGTATGTGACTGTGATAATGAGCAATGATGAGCGTCTGTCGGTTCAGTCTCTGTGGTATGTGACTGTGAATATAGGCAATGATGAGGTCTGTCGGTCAGTCTCTTTTGTATGTGTCTGATGTTAATCAAGCCATTGATG
>JAMPIV010021546.1:0-21791 GCA_024509875.1 Oreohelix idahoensis
TCCCACTATGGGCATTTCTCCCAGAGTTGCTGGTGCAGTCCAATGTTTAGGTGCTACTCGTTGGCACTCTGGACAGGATTTTACATATCGTTTGATATCTTGTTATTCCTGGCCAGAAATAGTGACAAGCTATACGCTGTCCTGTTGCGCTGATCCCCATATGACCACTGAAGGGAATCGCATGCCCTAGTTCCAACACTTTAGTCCTATATGAAGTGGGAAGGACCAGCTGTCCGTGACCATTGGATTCAGATCCAGCCTTCCTATATATCAGCTTGTTCTTCATATAAAATTCTCCCTTGCCTGGAGGTGTATGAGATTTGGGCAACTTCTTGAAACACGGCTTGAGTGTTTTGTCCTCCGCCTGTGCCTTCCTCATCTCATCTGGATGAGTATTTATTGGAATACCCTCCTCCTTTTTAGACTGTGATATGGTCTGCACTGTTGCCAGTATCATATAAACACCTTATGGTGACACCATTACAGATTACATCTTCACACACTGGGGGGTGGTATGGTTCCTGTAGTTCTTCAGGTTTGACCTTTTTTTCCTTTTTCCCAGATGTCATAGCAGCACAATGAGGAGGTTTCCTTCTACAATGGTCAGTGTCATGATTGTTCATCTTACAATTCTTACACCACCTCTTTCCTTGGTTGAAAGATTTTCTTTCATCATATTTCCTTTCATCGAATTGTGGGGTTTTATTTTTATTGTCATACCGTGGCCTATCAAACTGGTGCTTACCTTTGTTTTGATCTCTAGGATCAAATTTATTAAAGTTCTGTGATGCCTTAAAATTATCTACCTGTTTCTTTCTATTACCTGATACCTCTGCCTGAGCTGCTTGATACCTTTCAGCAACATTTAGCAACTCACCCAGTCTCTCTGCACCTTGTTCCATGAGAAACTTTCTCAGGTCTGGAGCCATGGACTCTCTTAATTGCTCTATCATGATCATCTCTTTAAGATCTTGGGTCTTCCCCAGAGCAGTCCATCTCTCCAAATAGGTTTCCAGTCTGGCAGAGAATTGGTGGTATGTCTCCCCAGACAACAGCTTGGCATTTCTAAACTTCTTACGATAAAATTCACCATTCTTTTCATACCTCAATAACAAAGCCTGCTTTAGCATGTCATAATTTTCTTGGTCATCTCTGTTCATTTTGGCAAAAACTTCATAAGCTGCCCCACGAAGCCCTTGTGATAACTTTAAGCTCCACCTTTCTCTCTCTAACCCATACGTGGTAGCTAATAGTTCATATCTATTTAGATAGCTCTCAATGTCATCGTCTTTCTCAACAAAATGATCTAAATGAAAGTTCATAGCTGAGGTTGAGGCTCCCTGACTAACAGTAGCATCGGAGGCGAAGGGACTGGCACCATTTTCAGGAGCATGGCCTTGTAATTCCAGCTCCCTTAGTCGTAACTCATGTTCCCTTTGTAATCTTTTCTCCTCCTTTTCAGCTTCCCTCTCTGCAGCCAATCTTTTGTCTTCCCTTTCAGCAGCTAATCTTTTGTCTTCTCTTTCTGCCTCCAATTTCTTAGCCTCAGCCTCAAATTGTAACTTCTTAATTTCCTTTTCAGCCTCTAACTTTCTTTCAGCCTCTTTTTCTAATCTTCTTTCTTCGCGTTCAATAAATTTGTCACATTCAGTAGTGACATAAGTAATCATAACTTGCCCGTCCAATCCTAACTCTTTTGCAGTCTGTACAGCGGCAGATCTAAATTTGGCCAAGTCAGCCATTCTAACTCAAGTAGATCTACTAAGGTTCTAAGACAATTCTACTTTAATTAAGGTAATTATTAACTAATTATTACTGGTGGAACAACCTATCACTGCAAAATCTCCTCTTACTTATTGATACTCTCTTAGTGATGTTCCTAACCTCAATTAAGACCAGTAATACAATCTTGAATTTATATCCTACTGCTAATTTTTATTCCTGGAGTTAGTTAATATATGTTGTATGAGATTCCTACATATATCAACTACAAATCCCGGACAAGCCTACCAATTAATGTGGTGAGTTGGGACTTAATTCTAGTATAAAGTACGTAGTGTACTGACTGAGATCAGCTGTGAAGGTATCTGAAGTTAATAGGTTTGGTGTGTAATTCAGATGACCTTACTTACTGCCACATTTTTATCTCAATCAAACTAATTCTTAATCAATATGAATGTTGGCTTTGTTAAGTGTCTAGGGTAATGCAAAAGTGAGTGTGTGGAATAACCTCAATACAAAACATATACCAACAAATATTAACTTCTAAGATAAAATCAACTAACTCCAGCGGTTAAGTTTTAAAATGAAAAATTTTCTGTTAAGCTTTATTGGTCCTGAGCCTAACTGTTCTTTTGGCCAGGACTTTAGTCATTGATAATCAGTGTGATGGAATTTTGTATATTTACAAATATGTATATGCAATTATTTACAAGCAATAGACCATGTGTCCATAATGCATGAAATCAATCTTCAACTGGGTATTTTTTTTCTCTATCTAATTACTTGTTCCTTGAAGCTGGTAAGGGATATACATCATCCCAATTGTTCTCTTTATCACTCTTATGGACTCTGTTGTACTGTTTTTAGTTTTGGAGGAAAAGTTTATTCACTTGAGGAGATTGTCCTAGCAAATATGCAGTAATGATAAGTTGCTCCAGGCCAGATATCACTTATCTGTGCCTGGGATCCATAATGATTTCAGTCTATTTGGCCACACGCTTCAGGTCCTCTGGTCTGCAATCTCTCTCTTAACAGCTGTTGTCAGAGATGACTTGATCTAGTGCTGAATATTTCTGACAGCATCAGCCAAGTACCAGCAGGAAACCCCTGTCAAAGCAAGTATGATCCTGTCTTAATATCAAACTAATTCCCCCAATTTTACCTGTAAACATGCATGTAATAAAAAGAACATGGTCAGCTCATTCTGACAACCAAGCTTCTCCACTTTCATGTGATGGAACCAATAGTACCAGTTTTCTTTTTCATTTTTACCTTATGGAGACAACACCTGTCATTCCAGCCATACTTCACCATGCAATAAGATAGGTGTAATGTTTCAGCATGATCATCATATATATATATATATATATATTGATAGTTCTCACTTTCTCAAATGGTCCATGGTATAATACATCAACAACTAGGCCATGCCCAAGCCTGCCATGGAACCATTTAGTTACAACCTTTTGTCATGGCCTTTTCTTATACACAACCAATTTTTCAAATTAAAAAAGTCAATAAAATCAATCTTACCACATAGAAAGGAAATAACACAGGTTACGACGAATAAGGCACTAGAGAATGGCACATATCTAGATCTGCCCACTGTTTCAGACTGCTTTCGGTCGATATAATTTATAAACCACAGCACAAGTCTGACATCGCTCCTGCTCTTATGAAAATCTTTTGAAACTGGCAACGAGCAGCGTACTATTTCGTTCAATTCAAATGCTTCGACCAATCGCCCAAAGCCTACTATATTTTGAATGAATTAAAAAAAAAAATTGTATCCCATTTACTACGCGTTACTATCAACAACTAGATTCGTATAGATATTTTAGCCAATCACACCTCGGCTTGCTTTAAATTCCAGCCAATCTTTTACTCCGTACTATTTCAGCTTTCGTTCCTCTACGTGTTTTCAAAAACATCATGCCATTTTATCTAACAGATATGACCAGACCATGCCAGTTTCCCTATGTTTTATACCAATATTTTAGTATCTAATGGACCATTTTGATAATTTATTATATATTCCAAGTCCACTAGTCTTAAGGTACCCAATTATATGATTATCATGAGAACAAATAGCCCATTTAAAATTCTTGTCTTTTATCGATCTCAGTTGTTTATTTTTAACTTCCACTGTCCGCATCCTTTTTAACTGTTCTGTCAGGATTTCAGACGTAAACCAGTAGAATGTCATATTTCCAATAAGCATTAATCATGTTTTTTAAAACCTAACTCTCTTGTGTGTAGTGTTTTTTTTTTTTGTTTTTTTTTTCTGTCGATTTGAAAAAAAGCTAGTGCTTGTGGCCTTACACGCGTGATGGTAGTAATTGTGTATCGCGCGACTGTGGTAGTATTGCCTGCGTCCCTGCTTTCAGCCCTCCCTTCTCTCTATCCTAATTTCATCTGTCTTTTTATCACGCAGTGTATAAAATAAAATGAATGGGATTTTAATCTAGGTCATCTAGAAATACAGTACACGTTTTTATTGTAGAGAGCGTGTAGTGACGTAGTATGCTTTTACTATCAACGTGAAACGTTACACTTTGCAGACGAAGTAGAAAACAAGGGGATTTTGTACGCCATTGTGACAGCACTGTACTTTTACCATTTCTCTTTTCTTTTATTAAATTTATTTGTTAGGCTTTACATTTACCTTTTAATTTATATATGTGTATTTAGAATGTCTCACGACAAATTCTCCCCTCTTAAAACAGACGTTATATGTCAGTCTATAATTCTATATACACATAGAGAAATTTATTATTATTTCTGGGGTTTACGGTGATTCTCATCACACGGATGGCGGCTTAAAAAATCCGCTCCCAAATTTGTTTTTCCAGATATATACTCAATGCTAAAATTATATGGAGCCAAAAGTAAGGACCATCGGAGTAACCTAGAGTTTTCATGCCTAGCCTGCGCTAGAAACGACAAGGGTTTGTGATCCGTTTGCAACTTAAATGCCTTCCCATACAGATAAATATTGAATTTCTTTATCGCCCATATTACTGCAAGACATTCTTTTTCGCTAGTTGAGTAGTTGGTTTCAGCTTTATTCAACTTTCTGCTAGCATATGCCACTGGGCTTAATTCCCCATCCAATGCATCTGATCTCTGTAGCAGAGTTGCACCTAACCCAATATTACTGGCATCCGTTCTTACAATGAATTCTTGACTTAAGTCAGGTAATTTCAAAATAGGTTTGCTTGTGAGCTTTTCCTTCAATTCCTGGTAAGCCATTTCACATTGTGGTGTCCATGTAATTCGATCTGGATTTCCCTTACGTGTCAAATCAGTTAACGGTGCACATATGGAATTAAAGTTTTTGATATACTTTTGGTAGAAACCACATAATGAGACAAAGGATCTCACGTCTTTTTTGGTTTGTGGTCTCGGGGCTTTCTTTAGTTTCTCTAAATTCTTTGGGTCAGGGGTCATGTTTCCCTGATAAACTGTGTGTCCCAAGAATTCCAATTCTTTACATCCAACGCAACATTTGGTTGGTCGGGCTGTTAAATTCGCTTCCCTAAGTCGATTAAACAGC
The DNA here is from genome assembly GCA_024509875.1 of Oreohelix idahoensis. Taxonomy (NCBI): domain Eukaryota; kingdom Metazoa; phylum Mollusca; class Gastropoda; order Stylommatophora; family Oreohelicidae; genus Oreohelix; species Oreohelix idahoensis. The sequence continues at coordinate 5,279 of JAMPIV010021546.1, forward strand.
ATGTTCAGAGAGTCAATGTGTTCCTCAAATGTTTCTGTTGCTATAAGGATATCATCCATGAAATTTGTGATACATGGATTATTCAGAGGGTCCAATAATTTTCTCATCATTCTAGAGAAGACACTAGGCGCATTCTTCAATCCAAATGGCAATCTATTAAACTCATAGTGTCCTTCTGAGGTACTAAAAGCTAGGTATGGTCTAACCTCAGGCTTTACTGGAATCTGATAGTATCCTTTACTCAGATCCACTTTTGAGAAATATTTAGCTTTATTTAGCCTGGCAAACAACTGATTTGTATCCGGCAATGGATCCACCTGTCCTTCTGTAATAGCATTCAGTCTCCTGTAATCTATACAGAGTCTATGTTCTCCAGAGGGCTTCCTTAAGAGTACAACACCGGAACTATATGAAGATTCACTGTGCGAAATAATTCCTTCCTTCAACAAATAGTCTATCTCTTCCTTCAAAGCTTTCTCCTTAGCAAAAGGAATCGAATATGGTTTCATACAGACAGGTGTGGGGTCTATAAGTTTCATATCATATTCCAATAAGTTTGTATGCCCTGGTCGGTCTGTTAACACCTCTGTATGAGTATCTAGAACCTGTTGCACTCTCTCTTTCTGAGTTTTCGTTAAATGTGTACTGATTTTCACCTGTGCCGCTGTCTCACAGGGGTGTAATGGATATTCAAATGATGAAAGTGGTTCCTTTTTCATCTCCATGGCAATGGACAATGTCAACAAGTGTGTCTCTTCCTGATGTTCTCTTTCCAAATATTTCTTCAGGAGATTCACATGATATATTTTTTTCTTTCCCCTTCTTATCTATCTTATAATTTGTTCTAGACACCTTCTCTAGAACCGTATATGGACCTTGCCATCCAATTTGTAACTTATTCTGACTACCGGGGAGAAGAAGCAGTACCTTCTCTCCCACAGCCAAATCTCTGTCTTTAGCCTTCCTGTTATAATAGGCAGCATGTTTCTTCCTGGCTTGTTTCAAATTTTCATTGGCAAGTTTCCAGCCAGTTTTTAAACGAGTGGTCAGCTCATTCACATATTGGTATGAGGATGTAATATTTTCCTCTGCTTTTTCATCAGTCCACGTTCTTAACAGAGCTTCGAGTGGACCTTTTTTTGGCCTTCCAAACAATAATGTTGCCGGGGCCATACCGGTTGAACTATGGGGTACCTCCCGATAAGCAAAGAGAGCGGCGGGCAGGTACTGGTCCCATGTATCTGGTTTTTCGTGTGCCAACTTTCTCAGGATCGACATCAACGTGCCATTAAATCTTTCCACTTGGCCGTTCCCTTGGGGGTGGTACACACTACAATGGAAGTGTTTGGCCTGGAAGATCCTGAAAACTTCTTCAGTTAGTTTCCCCTTGAACTGAGAGCCATTATCAGTCAAGATTTGATTGGGAAAGCCTAACCTTGTGAAAATTGTGAGCAATGCCTCTGCCACATGTTTAGAATCAATCGATGACAGGGCTACCGCCTCTCCCCACATAGAACAAGTGTCCACCAGAGTCAGAATGTAGCTGTTCCTTCTCTTGGTTCGAGTGAGAGGTCCCACAAGATCCACGGCAACTCTCTCAAAGGGTGTTCCCACTATGGGCATTTCTCCCAGAGTTGCTGGTGCAGTCCAATGTTTAGGTGCTACTCGTTGGCACTCTGGACAGGATTTTACATATCGTTTGATATCTTCAGTTATTCCTGGCCAGAAATAGTGACAAGCTATACGCTGTCCTGTTGCGCTGATCCCCATATGACCACTGAAGGGAATCGCATGCCCTAGTTCCAACACTTTAGTCCTATATGAAGTGGGAAGGACCAGCTGTCCGTGACCATTGGATTCAGATCCAGCCTTCCTATATATCAGCTTGTTCTTCATATAAAATTCTCCCTTGCCTGGAGGTGTATGAGATTTGGGCAACTTCTTGAAACACGGCTTGAGTGTTTTGTCCTCCGCCTGTGCCTTCCTCATCTCATCTGGATGAGTATTTATTGGAATACCCTCCTCCTTTTTAGACTGTGATCTGGTCTGCACTGTTGCCAGTATCACAGGTCTCTTGGGATTCCCCAAGAAGACATATCTACACCCCAATATCAGAGGGTAGATTGGCTCATTTATCACTGCTGCTTTTATGATTCCTTCCACATATCGCGTTTTCACCTTTATCCGAGCGACGGGAAGTGTCATGGTAGCTACATCTTTGGTTGCAGTTTGAATCTCCACTGTTTCTGTGGTGTATTGATCTGCCTGCACCAGGTGAGAACTCACAACGGAATCATAATCTAGACCTGTATCATATAAACACCTTATGGTGACACCATTACAGATTACATCTTCACACACTGGGGGGTGGTATGGTTCCTGTAGTTCTTCAGGTTTGACCTTTTTCCTTTTTCCCAGATGTCATAGCAGCACAATGAGGAGGTTTCCTTCTACAATGGTCAGTGTCATGATTGTTCATCTTACAATTCTTACACCACCTCTTTCCTTGGTTGAAAGATTTTCTTTCATCATATTTCCTTTCATCGAATTGTGGGGTTTTATTTTTATTGTCATACCGTGGCCTATCAAACTGGTGCTTACCTTTGTTTTGATCTCTAGGATCAAATTTATTAAAGTTCTGTGATGCCTTAAAATTATCTACCTGTTTCTTTCTATTACCTGATACCTCTGCCTGAGCTGCTTGATACCTTTCAGCAACATTTAGCAACTCACCCAGTCTCTCTGCACCTTGTTCCATGAGAAACTTTCTCAGGTCTGGAGCCATGGACTCTCTTAATTGCTCTATCATGATCATCTCTTTAAGATCTTGGGTCTTCCCCAGAGCAGTCCATCTCTCCAAATAGGTTTCCAGTCTGGCAGAGAATTGGTGGTATGTCTCCCCCAGACAACAGCTTGGCATTTCTAAACTTCTTACGATAAAATTCACCATTCTTTTCATACCTCAATAACAAAGCCTGCTTTAGCATGTCATAATTTTCTTGGTCATCTCTGTTCATTTTGGCAAAAACTTCATAAGCTGCCCCACGAAGCCCTTGTGATAACTTTAAGCTCCACCTTTCTCTCTCTAACCCATACGTGGTAGCTAATAGTTCATATCTATTTAGATAGCTCTCAATGTCATCGTCTTTCTCAACAAAATGATCTAAATGAAAGTTCATAGCTGAGGTTGAGGCTCCCTGACTAACAGTAGCATCGGAGGCGAAGGGACTGGCACCATTTTCAGGAGCATGGCCTTGTAATTCCAGCTCCCTTAGTCGTAACTCATGTTCCCTTTGTAATCTTTTCTCCTCCTTTTCAGCTTCCCTCTCTGCAGCCAATCTTTTGTCTTCCCTTTCAGCAGCTAATCTTTTGTCTTCTCTTTCTGCCTCCAATTTCTTAGCCTCAGCCTCAAATTGTAACTTCTTAATTTCCTTTTCAGCCTCTAACTTTCTTTCAGCCTCTTTTTCTAATCTTCTTTCTTCGCGTTCAATAAATTTGTCACATTCAGTAGTGACATAAGTAATCATAACTTGCCCGTCCAATCCTAACTCTTTTGCAGTCTGTACAGCGGCAGATCTAAATTTGGCCAAGTCAGCCATTCTAACTCAAGTAGATCTACTAAGGTTCTAAGACAATTCTACTTTAATTAAGGTAATTATTAACTAATTATTACTGGTGGAACAACCTATCACTGCAAAATCTCCTCTTACTTATTGATACTCTCTTAGTGATGTTCCTAACCTCAATTAAGACCAGTAATACAATCTTGAAATTTATATCCTACTGCTAATTTTTATTCCTGGAGTTAGTTAATATATGTTGTATGAGATTCCTACATATATCAACTACAAATCCCGGACAAGCCTACCAATTAATGTGGTGAGTTGGGACTTAATTCTAGTATAAAGTACGTAGTGTACTGACTGAGATCAGCTGTGAAGGTATCTGAAGTTAATAGGTTTGGTGTGTAATTCAGATGACCTTACTTACTGCCACATTTTTATCTCAATCAAACTAATTCTTAATCAATATGAATGTTGGCTTTGTTAAGTGTCTAGGGTAATGCAAAAGTGAGTGTGTGGAATAACCTCAATACAAAACATATACCAACAAATATTAACTTCTAAGATAAAATCAACTAACTCCAGCGGTTAAGTTTTAAAATGAAAAATTTTCTGTTAAGCTTTATTGGTCCTGAGCCTAACTGTTCTTTTGGCCAGGACTTTAGTCATTGATAATCAGTGTGATGGAATTTTGTATATTTACAAATATGTATATGCAATTATTTACAAGCAATAGACCATGTGTCCATAATGCATGAAATCAATCTTCAACTGGGTATTTTTTTCTCTATCTAATTACTTGTTCCTTGAAGCTGGTAAGGGATATACATCATCCCAATTGTTCTCTTTATCACTCTTATGGACTCTGTTGTACTGTTTTTAGTTTTGGAGGAAAAGTTTATTCACTTGAGGAGATTGTCCTAGCAAATATGCAGTAATGATAAGTTGCTCCAGGCCAGATATCACTTATCTGTGCCTGGGATCCATAATGATTTCAGTCTATTTGGCCACACGCTTCAGGTCCTCTGGTCTGCAATCTCTCTCTTAACAGCTGTTGTCAGAGATGACTTGATCTAGTGCTGAATATTTCTGACAGCATCAGCCAAGTACCAGCAGGAAACCCCTGTCAAAGCAAGTATGATCCTGTCTTAATATCAAACTAATTCCCCCAATTTTACCTGTAAACATGCATGTAATAAAAAGAACATGGTCAGCTCATTCTGACAACCAAGCTTCTCCACTTTCATGTGATGGAACCAATAGTACCAGTTTTCTTTTTCATTTTTACCTTATGGAGACAACACCTGTCATTCCAGCCATACTTCACCATGCAATAAGATAGGTGTAATGTTTCAGCATGATCATCATATATATATATATATATATATATATATATATATATATATATATATATATATATATATATATATATATATATTTCTCACTTTCTCAAATGGTCCATGGTATAATACATCAACAACTAGGCCATGCCCAAGCCTGCCATGGAACCATTTAGTTACAACCTTTTGTCATGGCCTTTTCTTATACACAACCAATTTTTCAAATTAAAAAAGTCAATAAAATCAATCTTACCACATAGAAAGGAAATAACACAGGTTACGACGAATAAGGCACTAGAGAATGGCACATATCTAGATCTGCCCACTGTTTCAGACTGCTTTCGGTCGATATAATTTATAAACCACAGCACAAGTCTGACATCGCTCCTGCTCTTATGAAAATCTTTTGAAACTGGCAACGAGCAGCGTACTATTTCGTTCAATTCAAATGCTTCGACCAATCGCCCAAAGCCTACTATATTTTGAATGAATTAAAAAAAATTGTATCCCATTTACTACGCGTTACTATCAACCACTAGATTCGTATAGATATTTTAGCCAATCACACCTCGGCTTGCTTTAAATTCCAGCCAATCTTTTACTCCGTACTATTTCAGCTTTCGTTCCTCTACTTGTTTTCAAAAACATCATGCCATTTTATCTAACAGATATGACCAGACCATGCCAGTTTCCCTATGTTTTATACCAATATTTTAGTATCTAATGGACCATTTTGATAATTTATTATATATTCCAAGTCCACTAGTCTTAAGGTACCCAATTATATGATTATCATGAGAACAAATAGCCCATTTAAAATTCTTGTCTTTTATCGATCTCAGTTGTTTATTTTTAACTTCCACTGTCCGCATCCTTTTTAAGTGTTCTGTCAGGATTTCAGACGTAAACCAGTAGAATGTCATATTTCCAATAAGCATTAATCATGTTTTTTAAAACCTAACTCTCTTGTGTGTACTGTTTTTTTTTTTTTTTTTGTCGACTTGAAAAAAAGCTAGTGCTTGTGGCCTTACACGCGTGATGGTAGTAATTGTGTATCGCGCGACTGTGGTAGTATTGCCTGCGTCCCTGCTTTCAGCCCTCCCTTCTCTGTATCCTAATTTCATCTGTCTTTTTATCACGCAGTGTATAAAATAAAATGAATGGGATTTTAATCTAGGTCATCTAGAAATACAGTACACGTTTTTATTGTAGAGAGCGTGTAGTGACGTAGTATGCTTTTACTATCAACGTGAAACGTTACACTTTGCAGACGAAGTAGAAAACAAGGTGATTTTGTACGCCATTGTGACAGCACTGTACTTTTACCATTTCTCTTTTCTTTTATTAAATTTATTTGTTAGGCTTTACATTTACCTTTTAATTTATATATGTGTATTTAGAATGTCTCACGACACCCTCGAAGCTATAAGTCTCATCCTTCCACATTCACATTTTTCTCATCTAAATCTATCTTCTCAGACTTTCTCATTTCTAGTGTCTTGTCTCTGTACTCAGACAGACTCTAACTTGAAGCCACTTCGTGACATAAGCCAAGCGAAAATATTAACTCTGAACCAAATTGAGTCTAACAAAGCTAGAATGATTATGCAGACGTAAATAAAATGTGGAATATTATAGCTGAATAATGTTTGACGCGATGGCAGAAGAGATACAGAAAATTAGGAAGTCTGACAGTTGTAATTGATTCACAATAGTCTGTGCAAAGTTGTTATGAAGATGACAAAAAATCTATTAACAAAGTAACAGTGTGAAGTTACAATGTTTGTTGCAAATAACTGTACTCGTTAATAAATATGAACAGTCGTCCACGATCGAGTTTTCTTATCGGTGAAGTTGTATCCGTTGAAAGCATTAATGGATTTTCCGTTATTCCTTCACCTTGATGGTAATGTTTGACTTCCGACCATGCACGTTATTTAAACAGAATAAACCCCTAGTGACACTTGGTACAAGATCACATTATAATATCAATTTGAAAATATACTAGCACTAACTTGAAGCAACAAAGAATAAGAAAATGATAACGATAATAATTATTAGACAAACATAAAGGTATGTTTTCAGGCACTCGTAAGAAATAAAGAAGTAGAACACTAGACAACAGAAAAACAACAGACGTGAGTGGCTTACCCAGGATTCGAACCCCGGACCTTCCTTATGACAACACAGCCTAGCTATACAAGCGAATCACACTATCCTCCCGGCCAGCCAGGCATCCCCAAATAAAGATGCTTTACTGACCAGTCATTAGTGCAAAACACAAGACAACACCAGAAGTTTACAATGGGCAGGTTAGCCTTATTAATGACGCAATCACTTCTGTCGTTCCCCTATTATACAGTATATGTCAGTCCACACAAGACAAAGACCTTGATACTGGGTCTAGTAAATGATAGAAGACTTAGGAACAGTAGTATAGAACAGAGGGTAGGTTTCTGGTATTGTATAAACATTTATAACATATAAGGAAGGGAAACCTCATTCTGTCCGACTGTTCTTGATTCTGTGTCTGACTTTTCACCCGTCATGCTTCCACCGCTGTTTTTCAGGACTAGGATTCTTTTTCTCACATCCCATTGCATTTTAATGTACTGGCTCTTAATAATAATTGTCTTTGAGAACCCGAAGGAAGCTTATCAACAACCAAATGTTTGCAACACTGAGAACCTAAGCTTCATAATAATCGAGCTTCAAACATTGAGGAGCCAAGCTGGTCCCTAACCGTCATCGTCTAGGGATACAAGCCGATCACGATCTTCATCTTAATACAGCGAAGGCGACATTCAAATTTCTCGGTAGGCTTGTTCTTGGCAACAGGGAGTGAAACATTTTTTTTTCGTTATGCAGTGCAATCTGGCACGCTGAGCCGAGCAACCAAGGGAATTTCCGGCAAGGACTGAGACCATTTTTTTTCTCACACAACACTCCTTATCAGACACTTGAATGCAGCGTTTTCTGGTATGTCGTCGGCTATGCCCTGTCATAGCTACCAATAGAACTGGCAAAGTTCCCGCCTTTCAACTGGTAGATTTATCGTCACGCCACCTGTGGCGGATTTGCATCGACGCAGTTCTGTATCCAGCTGAAATTTTACTTGTCTGCACGATTGATCGCTACCTTGGAACCATGGAACCAGCTATGATCTGAGATCGGGAGGTCTGGTTATTCACTCTTACAGATAAGGGTTTGGTTTGTTTGTTGATTTGATACCTCATTCTGTCCTACAGTCCGACCCTTGCTCTTCAGATCCTCTCTCACGGTATGTAAATTCTGTATGTTTTTTATTATATGTTTACTTGTTTAATCTTGCGGGTTGGTCGGAAGGGACTGTCGTGGTTGAGTAAAGTGTAGAGTATTTGTCGAGTTGGACAATAGTAGTGAAATCGACAAGGGATAGTTGACTGACAGAGTTATAGATTACACACACAGAAAGGTGTAAATAGGAGATGGACTTAAGACAACCGGGAAGAAGATTTATCAAACTGATCTCTCTCTCCAAGACTCAACTAACGTTCACTGTCTAAGCACCTCCTTCTCTCACTCTTTTCTCTTATCAAACATAGAGATTCTAGTAAAGAGCTAAAACAAGTTAATTATGGATGAAAAGGGTCGGGAACAGCGCGTTAATAAATGTGTAAACTTTATTAAAGAAGAAAAGCATGGAATTAATGCATATCATCATACACAGCATAAATTACATCAATAATCAAATAATCATCAATAGTCATCAATAATGCAAATACACACCCACAAACACACACACCACCAACACTCATAAAACCAGTAGAACACAGAGAAATGAAATAACTGTCTGACAGTCTGTCCGTTTTTTTTTGTGGGACCAAGTACAATGCTTCCGACAGTGTCTTTTACGTAAAAATATACTCCATGGGGGATGGACTTGACCTGTATAAATCCACTGTAGTCGCTATTGTTGGTGGCACCCCTATTTCGCGATGGGGACTGGAAGACTGTCTATCTGCTGCTGGCCAAATAAACGAACTGAGCGACAGCCTGTCCGCTTTTCGTGGGACCAAATGTGCTAGCTCCAGAAAGTGTCTTACGGATAAATATCCTTCAAGATCAATGAAGTGAAATACCCAACTTTCCTTGTAGGTGCTATACGTTGGTGACCGCTACTTGCGTGAGGGGGGGGGTGGAACTCTGTCCATAGATTGCTGCTCATACGTGCGAGGTTTTAAGTATCCAGAAATACACCAGAAGAAGTCACTTGAGGACACGGAGTCCCAGGCACTCTTATCCGGCGCTAGGCTCTGCTTGGCTGTAAATCCTGTTTAAACTGGTTTGGCTGTGGTTTGCTGAGTGCCCCGTTTAAGCACACAAAGGCGGGTGATATCAGATTCTGCTATAGACATCCAGGGCGGTTTTGATATTCTGGAAGCGGCAATGCTCTGGCTGGTAATCCAATAGGCGAGTAGGGAACTACTACTGCATTTGGTGATTACAGATTTAGCGTTGGCTCCGTTGCACTTCGTGAGCTTAACTTGGCGTTGACAAAAGGGGTTTTGATTCAGGAACGGGGTTGACGACTTGTGACGCTAGCGGTATTCAGAAACCCTCTAGATCGAAGAGGACATGTCGTTCTTCGCCTGACTGGAGTCTGCTCTAACGATTCGGTCTCCCTGAAACCCGAAAAATGACTAGAGATAGGCCTTAACATATAGTTCTGTTGTTAAAGTTTGCCTTAATTCTCATGATGGTCCATCTCGGGCCAGGAATATTCACGAGTGTCTTTGTCTTATTAAACCCGTCTACTCTTATAGATTACAAGGACGCTCCCCCCGGACACCTGGCCTGCATATTTCTACAGATGTATCGGCGTAATGCGTAATCAAGAGAGTAAGACAAAGGTTATTCTAGAGACATCAGAAGTCAACCACCGCAAGAAAGTTCCTTCAGGTAGAGAAATGCATAATATTATGAGAGCTCTTGCGTTCTAAGGGGCAAAAACCCAGAGACTGACCGCGATAGTTATCTCCCCCTGAAAAAGATCAAACTCGTTACCCAGGCCTCAAAGGGTACCAGCCGCTCGTGATCAAACGTTTTAAAGCGACCAGAGAAATCCCCTGGACGGACCAGGTGCGTGTATGTAATATTGCCGCTACGCTGACCGTTTCTGATCAGTGGGGGATTTCTACTGAAAGCCAGAACGTAACCAAACGCGGGTTGGGTTTGAACAGGTGAAAAATGAAAGATAGAAAAGAAGAATACAAATGTCTAGGAAAACAGAACATTAAAAGAGTTAATAACATATGGAACGAAATGGTAAAATAAATTATCGGTCACGTGACAAGTGCCCCCCCTTTTAAAGTTCGAGGAATACGGACAAAAATGACAGTAATTTATCTTTTCCATAGACGTTCATTACATGTCGTAAGAACATCCTATAATCATAACCAAAATCGTATCCAATTTCTGTCAGTACTGTATGACTAGCTCCGAGTTCATTTCTTTTCTTCCCTCTGTCTAATAGACGATCAGCGAATGGGATTTTGCGAGGCCAGTCGGCACTGACGCCTTTCGTTTCCGTGTGAACCTGACTTTGCTTCCGCAATTCGCTGTGCCTGTTTATGGTCCGGAAAATTATCCGCACCTGTTGTGGTTTTCGGCCCCGCCTGAACTCACTGGCCACTGCGTAGGTAATCCGCCTGTTATGTGCAGTGTAATCATTGCTGGGCTCAGGCTGTTTACGTATATATTTACCTGTCACGGGCGTGGACTTGAATAACCCTCTATAGCTGCAGTCTATCCGGATTTTCTGCGCGCGTGTAACCCTAGTTGGCAAATAAAGCCGTTCGTTGGCCGAAGAAATGCTAGCATTTTTCTTCTGCCTCTCGACATCTACTCCCCTGTTTCGGTGGGAGCATTGATCAATCTTCAGACCTGTGCCGTCTAAAGGTGGGCCTGGAGCTTTCCTTGCGTTGCCAGTCACAACTCTGGCTTGGTCAACGGAAATGATCAAGTTGCTCTGTAATGGCCTGGCGGAGGCGACTACTTTGCTGTCCATCAGTGGGGTTGAGACCACTGGAAAATGCGATTTGAATGAGAGAACTCAGCTGCCTGAAGCAGAGGGTAATCGATCGCGTTCTGGGGTTCTACTAAATCATAACAGATCTCCGTAGCTTCTATCCTTGGGGAAAGATAGGTAGTATCTGCGAGTTGCAGAGTTTGTTGAGTCGCTTTACCATTACTAGCATGACGTGAGCCAAGGCTCTCAGCAATGGCTCCTTGTACAGTAGTAAGGCAGCTTTTCTCACTGTCTTCTGCCCTGAGAAGTGTGAGAGACTCAAATGGAATACCAGGGATCCCTTCGCATGAAACCCTGTGTCCACCATAAACGTCAACTTTGCCCTCCCCTGAGGAAGTTACTGGCGTCAGTTGAACTTTGTCCTGCAATGCGAGATCCACTTCCTGGTTGACAGGCCCCGCAGACTGCATGCAAAAGACTGGACGGTTTGAGATCCCGTTAGATCGCGAAGTGCCCGATAAAAAACTCTGGGTGTGTTTTTTTTTCCAAAGTTCCTTGGAACGGTTTGGAAAGTTTAACCCTTTTAGCAAGCGACTCATTCTTGCACCTTTTAAGCTCAGGGTGATAAGAGGAGCGGCACCTTCTTTTCTCTAATCGGTGAGTTGGAGGATACGCCTCTGCATATGGTTTTTCGCTGTCCGGCCGGGAACCTTGCGAAATATAACGTAATAGGGTGTGGCTCCCTTTTCTCGACGTCACGTGTCGGTTAGGTGCTGGTCGGTCTGGAGCGTGAGAGGCTCGGGGTTCGCCGCTTGCCAGACGGGAACAATCCGTATTACAATGCTTGTTAGCACCTCTCTCACCTTTGTGCAGTTTCCATGCCTGGGAACGTTGCGTAATTTTCCCAGTGGCTTTAGGTCTGCTATCCCGATGTAAATTCTTTTCTAGTTCGGGCTTCGGATCCAAGTCCCGAGGAAAGTCAATTTTCTGGAGTTGGGGTTCGGTTTTAGCAGGCAAGTTTTCTTTCATGGGCGCAAGGTTTGCAGGGGCGTTGACCGTTAAGGGCACCGAAGAAGGGGAAGTAGAGTGACTACATTTAGTATCTGTTTCCATCTCTGACTTTGGCTATCCAGTTCATTCATTCTGATTTGGTGTAGCCTGTCCCTTTCTTGGCTTTCCATTTCCCATTCTTGTCCCGTTCTTGTCGTTGCATTTCCCTTTGCTTCTCATCTTCTATCACTTCTTCTACGTACTGTCGGGTAAATGCTTCACTCTCCCCCGTTTGTTTACAGTACCATGCCAGGATTAAACGGCTGTCAAACCAATTGTCTACCTCGTATTGATCCTGCAGGCTTACTGCAAATTCTAGAAAGAGCTGGATTTCGCTATCCTGGTACTCCATGTACTTAGCTACCTCGAAGGCAATCCTATGCACTTTATCTAGATCGGCCATTATATCAGGGTAAGCAAACGCTATAGAAGAATAGAACCTAGAGATCTTAGTTACCTAGTCCACTAGGTGCTGATTAACTCAATAGTCAATAAAATCTAGGCTAGCCTGGGAACTTTAAAAACAAGAAAGTTTGTAGCTACTCTGATTGCGACAAGCAAAAACCCCAAAAAACTCCAAAAAATGTAAGTGATGTAAAACTTATTACTATCACTTCACCCCAGTTCTGTCAGTACTAAGCTATTGAGAGGATTGGTTACTATCATCCGAATGAACACCCTCCCTTGGTACAGATGCAAGCTAGTAACTGACTATCTGTAGCTTCTTATCTCAGATTAAAGAGCTACTCCTGAAAAAAATATTACCGTTTAAAATTTTTTTTTTTTTTTTCTGACTTTTACAACAATAGTCGTCAGATTTGTAAACCAAAATCTCAGCAGTGATACCATCAACATTAACCAGCTGTCTCATGTGTAGCATGAACAATAAAAGTAACTTAATATTTATGATTGCTGTGGAGAAAAAGCGCTGTTCCGACTTCCACCCAAAAGAAATAGTTCGTTATGTCTAGGAATAGCAATTCCTATAATCTGCAGAACACTAAACTCTAAGAATCAAGATAGAATCTTGTGAGAGATTCATCCTCGGATGCGAGCACATATTAGATCAAATGTCGGCGTACTATGATGTGGTTGAATTTCTAGAATCTCGGACGGGCTCCCATTGGAATTGTCGTGGTTGAGTAAAGTGTAGAGTATTTGTCCGAGTTGGACAATAGTAGTGAAATCGACAAGGTTTATGGACTGACAGAGTTATAGATTACACACACAGAAAGGTGTAAATAGGAGATGGACTTGAGATAACCAGGAAGAAGGTTTATCAAACTGATCTCTCTCTCCAAGCCTCAACTCACTTTTACTGTCTAAGCACCTCCTGCTCTCACTCTTTTCTCTTATCAAACATAGAGATTTCTAGTAAAGAGCTAAAACAAGTTAATTATGGATGAAAAAGGTCGGGAACAGCGCGTTAATAAATGTGTAAACTTTATTAAAGAAGAAAAGCATGGAATTAATGCATAATCATCATTCTTCTTCTTCTTCCGTCCTTAGCCACCGACCGTCAAAGCAGTCAGTGGCCATTATTACGCCTAGTGGCGTCTTAGGGCAACAGCAGATAGGTTTTCTTTGCCATTGTTTCCCATCACGCCTAGTGGCGTCTTTAGGGCAAACGGCAAATCAACCCATTTTGCTGTTTGTTTCCGTAATCGAAGTGCATATCATCATACACAGCATAAATTACATCAATAATCCCAAATAATCATCAATAGTCCATCAATAATGCAAATACACCACCCACAAACACACACACCACCAACACTCATAAAACCTGTAGAACACAGAAAAATGAAATAACTGTCTGACAGTCTGTCCGTTGGGTTTTTTTTGTGGGACCAAGTACAATGTTTAGTTCCGCCGACAGTGTCTTTTACGTAAAAATAACTCCATGGGGGGATGGACTTGACCTGTATAAATCCACTGTAGTCGCTAGTTTTTTGTTGTGGCAGAGAACCCCTATTTCGCGATGGGGACTTGGAAGACTGTCTATCTCCTGACCAAATAATAAATGGCCAAATAAACGAACTGAGCGACCAGCCTGTCCGCTTTTTCGTGGGACCAAATGTGCTAGTTCCAGAAAGTGTCTACGGATAAATATCGCTTCAAGATCAGCAATGAAAGTGAAATACCCAACTTTCCTTGTAGGTGCTATACGTTGGTGACCGCTACTTGCTGAGGGGGGCTGAACTCTGTCCATAAGATTGCTGCTCATACGTGCGAGGTTTTAAGTATCCAAAATACACCAGAAGCTAGTCACTTGACAGACACACGGAGTCCCAGCAACTCTTATCCCTCCCGCTAGGCTCTGCTGTGGCTTAAATCCTGTTTAAACTGTTTTGGCAAGTGGTTTGCTGATGCCAAAAAAATCATAGGCATACAAAGGCGAAATAGATATCAATTCTGCTATAGACATGCAGGCAATGTTCTTGATATCCTGGAAGTGGCAATGCCCTCTGGCTGGTAAATCCAATAGGCGAGTAGGGAACTACTACTGCATTTGGTGATTTCCAGATTTAGCGTTGGCTCCGGGGTTGCACTGCGTGAGCTTAGACTAGTGGCGTTGACAACAATGGGTTTTGGATTCAGGAAATGGTTGACCGACCTGTGTCGCTAGCGTAGTCAAAGAAACCATCTAATCGAAGAAGGACAATGTCGTTCTTCTCCCTGACTGGAGTCTGCTCTAAGCGATTCGTTAATCGCCTGAAGACCCGAAAAATGACTACAGATAGGCCTTAACATATAGTACAGTTGTTTAAAGTTTTTGCCTTAATTCTCATGATGGTCCATCTCGGGCCAGGAATATGCTACCCGAGTATCTTTGTCTTATTAAACCCAATGCTACACTTATAGATTAACAAGGACCTCCCACCCGGACGCCTAGGCCTGCATATTTCTACAGACTAGGTATCCGCAGAAATGAATGCGTAATCCACAGAGAGTAAGACAAAAGGGTTATTCTAGTGACATCAGATATGTTCAACACACCGCAAAAGAAAGTTCCTTCAGGTATAGCAAATGCATAATATTGCCGTGAAAGCTCTGGGCCTTCTAAGGGTCAAAAACCCAGAGAAACTGACCGCGATAGTTATCTCCCCCTTAAAAAAAGATCAAACTCGTTACCCAGACACAGGCCTCAAAGGTACCACCCCGCGATGATCAAACGCCTGTTTTAAAGCGACCCAGAGAAATACCCCTGGACGGACCAGGTCGGCGTGTATGTAATATTGCCGCTACGAAGCTACGGCCTGACCGTTTTCTGATCAGTGGGTGATTTCTAACTGAAAGCCAGAACGTAACCAAACACGAGTGGGGTTTGAACAGGTAAAAACATGGGAGCCGCGCTGGTGGTAAGGGCTTACGGCTTGTACTGGCGACCAGGTTGTTCAGGAAACCGTCTCAAACCTGGGCGTCCAGCGTTATGAAGAAATGTATAACGGCCGAAATTGACTGAATAGCCTGAACGGCTTTCTGTGATAACCCTCTGTGGATGGGGAAGAGCGAAGCTCCTGACCGGGTTGGAAGGTAAGTCCTCAGGTGCCCCCCAGCCTCCGCAATGACAGGTCCATTGGGCCGAAGGGCTGAGAAAACCCAAGTGTCGCTGGTTAAAGGAAATAAAACAGGTGAAAAATTAAAGATAATAAAAGAAAATACAAATGTCCCTAGGAAAAACAGAACATTAAAAGAGTTAACAACATATGGAACGATATGGTAAAATCAATAATCGGGTTCCACGTGACAGGGACCCATGGATATTAATTGTTGTCAATGAAAATTTATGTACAGGGGTGTTCTTTTTAGTGGACTTCCCTCGTTTGGCTGTGCATGCAGAGAATTCCAGTGTTATTATCACATGATAAGAAATTTTACCCGTCCCCTGCTTGCCTTCAAAAAACGATTTTTATCACGTTGTTGCTGTGACGTTCACTCTCCACGTGATTCTTCTTGTTAGTTAATCTAATTTCCGTGACGTGATACATGTATTTAACATTCGTTCACTATCTTCTCTATGTCCTTCGTGTATATTTTTTTATGACAACAGAAAGTATTCATCTCGAGCTATTTTTTGTAATGTCTTATTTTTTATGTTTCCATTTATGATTATCATCTTGTCCACGTTTACATTTAGTTTCTTTTTACTTTTCAAGTTATGTCCTGTAATTCGGACATATCGCTTAGTATTTTTCATCGACCGTGCTATTCATCATCACCTGTTCTCGTTCCTTACTTTCACTCTGTTTTTGTTATTGACCCAATTTTTGACATTGTATTGAAATATTACAATTATTTAATTAGTCACATACTAAATATACTGATTACCTTTATCACTCGTTAGTGTGATAACCATAGACTATGAAATGTCTACACTGGAAGACTTTATTCAGGAAGGAGTAAAGAAAAGTAAATCAGGACGAGAACGTTATGCCAAACATGATGGGAAAATATGAAAATTATCTTGCTTATTTGAAAGGATTAAGCAACGTTGAAGCAACAGAAAAGAGCAGAAGGACTTAAGAAAACCAAGAAAATGAAAATAG
>JAMPIV010021547.1:0-21788 GCA_024509875.1 Oreohelix idahoensis
TGGTTTTTGGGTTAGGGGGTGTTTTTTTTGTTTTTAGGGTTTTTTAGTGGGGGGGTTTTGTTTTTTTTTTGGTTTGTGGGGTGGGTTTTTGGTTTTTTTTGGTGTGGTTTATGGGGGGGTGGTTTAATTTTTGAGGAGTTTTGTGGGGGTTTTTGGCTTGTTTTTCTTTTTTTTTTTTTTGGGGAGTGTGAGTTTGGTTTGGGGGGGTTTGGGTGGGGGTGGTGTGTTTTGGGTGGGTTTTTGGGGGTTTGTTTGTGTTAATGTTGGGGGTGTTTGTTTTTGTGGTATCGGTTTTTTTTTTTTTTTGTTTTTTTTTTTAATGTTGTTTAGTAGTTTTGATTGGTTTAGGTTTTTTGGGGTTTAACTAATGGGTGATTTTTTTATGGTTTGTTTTTTGTTTTTTTTTTTGCGGGGGGTTTAATTATAGGACATTTTTTTGTTTTAATTTTTTTTTAGGTTTTTTTTATTTTTTTTTTTTTTTTTGTTTGAATGGTGTTTTTTTTTATTTTTTTTTTTTTTTTATTTTTTTTTTGGTGCATTTTTTTATAATTTTAATTTTTTAATTTAGGCGGAGTTTGTTTTTTTGATTTATTTTTCTTTTATATTTTTTTTAATTTATTTTTTTTATTTAAAATTTTTTTTTTTTTTTTTTTTTGTTTAAATTTTTTTTTTTTTTTTTTTATTTTTTTTTTTATTTTTTTTTTTTATTATTTTTTTATTTTTTATTTTTTATTTATATTTTGGTTTTTTTTTTTTTTAATTTATTTATTTGTTTTAAGCTTGGGAGGGGTGGGGGGGGATTTAGGGATTTTTATTTTTATGTATTTATTTATTTATTAGGATATTGATTACTTTTTTCTCAGGCTCTTTGGCGGATCCTTGTTTTTTAGGGGGGGGGAGGGGGCGAGGCAGGGGACTGGGACAGAGGGGGCAGGTGGAACCCGAGTTTTTAGGGACAGGGGGGGGGATAATGCTTCAGCATGGGAAGGCTGGACTTTAATGGGAACGGGAGGGGGGGGGGGGGGTGGGGGCTCTTTTATTTTTTAATACGGGGCGGGGACGGGGGGCGGAATTCCTCATTTTCTTCTTTTCCCTCCTGGCATCTTGGAGGGGGGTGGCGGGAAGGGTAAGGGGGGGGGGGGGGGGGGGGTAGGATAGGAAGGGGGGGCTTCCTCCTTGGAGGGGGGGGGGGGGGGGGACCGGGGATTTAGGCGGGGAGGGGAGGGGGGGCAGTGCGTTTTTTTATTTTATTTTATTTTTTAGGTAGGGGGAACTGTTTTGTCCTTTTGCGGTCCCACATAAGAACCTAGTTTGACACCCCTGGTGTAGGTCATCCTGAGTTCAGAGCCACAACTTCATGTTTTATCAGATCTGGTATTGATGGCCCTTTGCTATACCATGGGTGTTTTAAATCTGGGCAAGTGTCGTACAACCATTTTGTTGTCTCTCTATATAATTCATCTTTACCGTCAAAAAACTCCATATTGCTGTTCTCATAACATCTCCAAAGGATACAGCGGATTACTTTCCTTCTAATGTGAGCAGTAAAGCTTTCCCGTTGTGCGATGTTCTACTTCCGTTCGGGTCCCTCTTTTATAGTTCGGTAAGTTGTTGTAGTTGTTTTTTTTTACTGTGTGTTGTTTAACTAGGACTGTTGGAAGCTCGTCGCTCCTTCGCAAGTTCCAAATGGCAAGTGGTGAGGAATACCCTTGTATTATTAACATTGCCACGTGTAGTTTTTTCCCGGGGGTCCTTTGACGAGACAGAGAAAACTTCTGCTCCCCTCACGGACATATCACACACTGACGACAATATGAGGTTGTGAATTGAGGATGGTAACTTCATCATGTAAAAACATATTGCTACAGTAAACAATCACCTACAAGGGGCTTGTGAATGCTTGGTGCAGGCGTCTTTCCAAGCTACAGTGTCCGCCCCCTATTACAAGAGGGGAACCAGGAAAATGAGTAACTTTTTTGGTAATTAGCAATTTTTCCCTCGTTTTATTGGCGAGGGGCGATCCGCTCAACCTTGACAAATGGTTCGTCGGTTATATTAGAGCCCATCTAAAATTATTATGATAATGATTATTAACATTTATTTATAAAACCACATCTCTGTGGCCAGGAGAAATGTTGCTTGCCTACTAATTGCTATGACTCGCTTCCGTATGTAATAACTAACACTATATAACACTTGAAGTAATCTGTTTTGTTCATTTCCATTGTATTTTCTTACTTCTATCTGTTGTTTATTTCTGGTTTTGGGTTCACCAAAAATGAAACTTCACAGCAGATTATAACAAAAAACCGTCCTGAAAATTCCAATTTTAACACCTTCTTCTTTGATTCTTTTTCCTCTCAGTTTGACAATTGTTTGGGTCACTCTGTCTGGTTCATCTTCTATTGAGGGCGACAGCGTGTTACAGGCGTTTCTATAATTTAAAACCTGAATAAAGTTTTTTCCAAAGTTGATTTGGATACCTTCAGTACAGATAACTGGTAGTTTTATGTGAGGTGGAAACGGTTTCCCTCCCCTGATAAGATCTGAGTGCTTCAGTAATATAATTTTAGAATAAACATTCTGTAAAACATTAACAGGCAAAATTCTTTATTTTTACCAAAAAGAAGTTAAAAAGTCACCACTTCTGCCATTCACACATGAATTTTTTCTTTCAGATATTTGGAATCATTTTCGGTCATTCAGCAAATAATTCTTTTAGAATGAAAAATTAATCGTGTGGGTTAAAGCAACCATTTTTATTTTACCAAAAAAGAATTTTTAGGGAAAAAATCATTCATATCGGCAAGGGTCACATAGATTTTTTATTTCAGATACAAAGATGACCAATTATTTTGATTGGTCCCTACAAACTGGGTGTATACTTAAGCGAGTTGGGCGGGGCACTGGTTACTCTGGCCTAGTATATTCTTTGAAGTCTCTAACACTTGCACTGCCCTACGGTTTGGTATATGATCTGGGGCTACTCCAATTTGTCTTCTTGTTCTTCGATCCCTTAACCAACGACCGTCAAAGGCGTACAAGTGGCCATCACGCCTAGTGGCGTGCTTGTAGGGCAACAACAAAATTGATTCCACGTTGCACGTAGGTGGGGGGCCATCCGTCGTACAGTGCCGCCAACTCTGGGTTCATTCCTTTGCATCTCAGCCTACACAGTGCCTACCGCCAAGTTTTGTTTTTGGTCGGCCTCCTCTTTCGCATTTCCTTCATGGGGTCCAAAGCATAGCTGTTCTTTTTGTGATGGCCCACATATGGGTCTCTTGCTGAGGACATGGGACCAACCCCAGCTCCAGCGTCTGCCAGCTATTTGGATGGTGTGCATGTCCTCTTGCTTGCTACGGGGGGGGGCAGTAAGCCAGGTCTTGAACTAATTTATGCTGTGCTCTATTAATTATATTTTCCTTTTTTTTTAACAATTTTGTTTTGTACCACAATATTCTGTGGAATATGTTGTGTGTTATTTTCTTACTGTGTATATTGTTTTATTGTTCGCCTTTACAATAATCGTTTCTATCCAGTTCTCTGGGCATGACTTTGCTCTGGTTGTTCTGCCTATGGTGATCTTCTTGGTGGGTTGTTGTTGCTGCTGTTGCTGTTGTGTCGTGTTGTCGTGATGTGTTGGTCGGTACTCTTGGGAGTCAGTGAAAGGTGCGCTCCTCTCCATTTTGGGGCTTATTATGGGCGCCTTTTTAGACGGGGTCACATTCTCGACTGTTCGCTATCTGGTACCAGTCAGCAAAACCAGTCACCTACCTGGTCAAGAGGTTCGGCCCGCGTGCTGCCAGCCATGAAACCGTCCTCATGTCTTGGGTGAGCGAATCCTTTGAATTTGCTCCATCGATAATCATTTTTTTTTGTAATCCCTCGTTACGAATCGTACGAAGGCTCAAAGTGATCCCCACATTTCTCCAAGTACATTAGCCAGACCTGTAGGCAAAATGCTTGTACGGATTCGTCTTTTTGTCGCTTGGCTTCCCGGAATTTGCACTCGCGAAAAGTTGTTGCATTCAGCGAGAAAATCGTTAAAGCAAAGCTTCCTTCAACAAATCCATAGTTTTGTTGTTTGTCTTCCCGGGGCCATTTTGGAGGAAGACATCGTAAGCAGGCTTCCTCTCTGACTCTTGATGATAACTTCAATGTTGTACCTCTTACCTATCTAATCCAGTATGGTGATAGCAAAAGACTAAAAACCTAGCAAGATAAATGTCTATTTCCCTCTGAAGGCCACAGAGAAGTCATCTATGTCAAAAGAAGGGCCGCGGTTCGGAACAATCGCGTGAGAAATATTTCTCCCGTATCCACTATCCATTGAGCAGACTTTCCCCGTAGCACTTCCCCGACCCCATTAGGTGCTAAAAGCTAAATTCGATTCCTCCTTCTTTCCAATCTCTAGTTCTCTTTAAGTCCGATTGCGTGAAGCTCTTTCGGCCTGTTCCTTCTTTTCCTGCTTCTTTCGGCCTGTTCCTTTTTTTATGCGCTTTTAATCTTTCTCGCTGCTTCACTCCACAAAAGCTCTATGCTTTTTCAACCCGTCTGCTCCTCTTTAAAAGCTCTTTGGCTGTTTCCTTTCTCTTCTTTTTCGTGTTCCCCGTTGCTTCTCTTTCTCTTCTTCCCTTATTTAATATCTTCTCTCTTCTAGGGCCATGGGCTTTCTCGGCTTTCCTGTTTTCTATCTTTGGCCTCTTTCACCGAAGTGGCAACAAAGTCCTGATAAATGTCTTTTCCTGGATAAGCCCATCTCTTAGCAACAATTTAAATAAAAAAGTATAGAGATTTTTGTGATTAGGCCCTGTCTGTGCGAGAGGTTTGGCTTACTAGGCCACACGAAAAATGCAATTTGCTACTAAATTGTAATACAATTTAGTAGCAATTGCATTTTTTCCGGTGTGGACTGTAAGCAAATTTATCTCCTCAGCAACAGCATTGGCCGACGCAAATCACAAAATCTCTGTATACTTTTGTATTTAAATGTTTGCTTAAGAGAAGGAGCTGTATCAGGCAAAGATTTATCAGACTTTGTTGCCACTTCGGTGAAAGAGGCCAAAGCAGAACAGGAAGCCGAGAAAGCCATGGCCCGAGAAGAGAGAAGATTAAAAAGGGAAGAGAAAGAGAAGCAACGGGAACACGAAAAAGAAGAGAAGGAAAAGCAAAGAGCTTTTGAAGAGCAGACGGTTGAAAAGCAAAGAGCTTTTGAGGAGCAGGAGAAAGAAAAAAGCAGAAAAGAAGGAACAGGCCGAAAGAGCAGAAAAGAAGGAACAGGCCGAAAGAGCTCACGCACTCGGACTTAAAGAACTAGAGATTGAAAGAAGGAGAATCGAATTTAGCTCTAGCACTAATGGGTCGGGGAGTTCTCAAGGAAGTGATACGGGAAATATTTCTCACGCGATTGTTCCGAACGCGGCCTCTTTTGACATAGATGTCTTCTCTGAGGCTTCAGAGGAAATAGACATTTATCTTGCTAGGTTTTAGTCTTTAGCTATCACCTATGGATTAGATAGGGAGAGGTACAACATGAAGTTATCTCAGAGTCTGAGAGGACCTGCTTACGATGTCTTCCTCAAAATGGCCCCGGAAGACAACAACAATTATGATTTGTTGAAGAAAGCTTTGCTTCAACGTTTTTCGCTGAATGCACAAACTTTTCAGTGCAAATTCCGGGAAGCCAAGCGACAAAAAGACGAATCGTACAAGCAGTTTGCTACAGGTCTGGCTATGTACTTGGAGAAGTGGGGATCACTTAGCGCCTTCGACGATTCGTACGAGGGATTACAAAAAATGATTATCGTGGAGCAATTCAAAGATTCGCTCACCCCAGACATGAGACGGTTCCTGGCGGAGCACGGGGCCGAAACTCTTGACCAGGTGGTACTGTTTGCTGATTGGTACCAGAGCGCCCAGTCGGAAGTGACCCCGTCTAAAAGGCGCCCATAATAAGCCCAAATGAGAGGAGCGCCCTTTCACTGACTCCAAGAGTACGACCAACACCTCACACAACACGACACAACAGCAACAGCAGCAACAACAACCACAAGATCACCATAGGCAGAAACAGAGCAATTCAGCCCAGAGAACTGGAAGACGATATTGTAAGGCGTACAATAAAAAAATATACACAGTAAGATAACACACACATATTCCACAGAATATTGGGTAAAAACAAATTTTAAAAAAAGGAAAATATAATTAAATAGAGCAAGCATAAATTAGTTCAAGATCTGCTTACTCGTAGCAAGCAAGAGGACATGCACACCATCATAGCTGGCAGACGCTGGAGCTGGGTTGGTCATGTCCTCAGAAGAGACCCCGATGCCATCACAAGAACAGCTATGCTTTGGACCCCTGAAGGAAAGCGAAAGAGAGGCCGACCAAAAACAAGTTGGCGGAGGACTGTGGAGGCTGAGATGCAAAGAATGAACCAGAGTTGGGGCACTGTACGAAGGATGGCCACCGACCGTGCAAAGTGGAATCAATTTGTTGTTGCCCTACAAGACGCCACTAGGCGTGATGGCCACTGACTGCTTTGACGGTCGGTGGTTAAGGATCGAAGAAGAAGAAGATAAATTAGTTAGCCCCAGATCAGATACTGCCGTAGGGCAGTGCAAGTGTTAGAGACTTCAGAATATACTAGGCGGAGTAACCAGTTCCCGCCCTCGCTGAAGTATACATTTGTAGGACCAATCAAAATAATTGGTCATTTTGTACCTGAAATAAAAATCTATTGTGAATTGCCGATATGATGATTTTTTTAAAAATTCTTTTTTGGTAAAATAAAAATGGTTGCTTTAATATTTAATTTTTCATTCTAAAAGAATTATTGCTGAATGACCGAATGATTCAAATATGAAAGAAAAATTCATGGTGAATGGCCAGAAGTGGTGACTTTTAACTTCTTTTTGGTAAAAATAAGAATTTTTGTGTTAATGTTTAATGTTTATTCTAAAATTATATTACTGAAGCACTCAGATCTTATCAGGGGAGGGAACCGTTTCACATCACATAAAACACCAGTTATCTGTACTGAAGGTAATCAACTTTGGAAAACTTTATCAGGTTTAAATTTAGAACGCCCGTAACTGTCGGCATCAATAGAA
The DNA here is from genome assembly GCA_024509875.1 of Oreohelix idahoensis. Classification (NCBI taxonomy): domain Eukaryota; kingdom Metazoa; phylum Mollusca; class Gastropoda; order Stylommatophora; family Oreohelicidae; genus Oreohelix; species Oreohelix idahoensis. The sequence goes on from JAMPIV010021547.1 coordinate 7,113, forward strand.
GATGAACCAGACAGAGAGTAAACAATTTCTGAGAGAATAAAGAATCAAGAAGAAGGTAAAATTGGAATTTCAGGACGGTTTTTGTAATAATCTGTGTGAAGTTCATTTTTGGGTGAAAAACAGAAACCAACCGATAGAAGTAAGAAATACAATGGAAATGAAAAACAGATTATTCAGTGTTATATAGTGTTAGTTATTACATACGGAAGCGAGTCATAGCAATTAGTAGGCAAGCAACATTTCTCCTGGCCACAGAGATGTGGTTTTATAAATAAATGTTAATAATCATTATCATAATAATTTTAGATGGGCTCTAATATAACCGATGAACCATTTGTCAAGGTTGAGCGGATCGCCCCTCGCCAAAACGAGGCAAAATTTAATTTCCAAAAAAGTAATCATTTTCCTGTTCCCTCTGTATAGGGCATGGGCGACCACTGTAGCTGGTAAGACGCCTGCACCAAGCATTCACAAGCCCTTGTAGGGATTGTTTCTGTAGCAATATGTTTTACATGATGAAGTTACCATCCTCATTCACAACCTCATATTGTCGGCGTGTGTGATATTCCTGAGGGAGCAGAAGTTTTCTCTGTCTCGTCAGAGACCCCCGGGAACTACACGTGGCAATGTTAATAATACAAGGGTATTCCTCAACTTGCCATTGGCTGCGAAGGAGCGACGAGCTCAACAGTCCTAGTTAAACAACAACAGTAAAAAACAACTACAACAACAGAACTAAAAAGAGGGACGAACGGAAGAAGACATAGCACAACGGACGTTTACTGCTCACATTAGAAGGAAGTAATCCGCTATCTTTGGAGATGTTATGAGAACAGCAATACTGGAAGTTTTGACGGTAAAGATTGAATTATAAAGAAGGACAAACAAAATTCTTAGTGAAAAAAAAAGGACATAAAATAAAATAAAAAAAATTAAAAAAAAAAAAAAAAAAAAACACACACACACACACACAAATAGTAATACGTCTTACAAGGAGAAGGACAAGAAAAAACCTACGTTACGGCCACAAGGCCTTCGTCAGGGACAGACAAACAAGAGACAGGAGGGAAAGAAAATGAGAATTAAGTAGAGAACATGAAACTATAAAAATAAGAGAAAAAAAACTCCCTTAATATTAAGTCCAGTCACATGTGAAGCAAAGCAGGATGGCTGCCACTAAACCGGAAAGAGGAAGTTGACAGTACATAAAGATAAGAAATAATAAAAACAAGGACTGGAAAAGAGTGAGAAAAAAGTAATCAATAAATAATAAATAAAATAAATAAATAAAATATAAATAAATAAATAATAATAATAAATAAATTTAAAACAAATAAAAAAAAAAAAAAAAATAAAAAAAAAAAAAAAAAAAAAAAAAAAAAAAAACAAAAAAAAAAAAAAAAAAAAAAAAAAAAAAAAAAAGGAAAAAAAAAATTTAAAAAAAAAAAAAAAAAAATTTTAAATAAAATAAATAAACAAATTAAAAAAAAAAAAAATAAATAAATAAATAAAATTATTAAATTAAAAAAATGGTAATTTAAAAAAAAAAAAAAAAAAAAAAAAAAGGGTGAACGCGCATCAAAGTAGAAAGTCATAATACAACAGGGACTCGATAGAGAAAGGCGTCTCAGACAAAAGAATGTTGGGTATTCAAACCGTGTGGTTTGAGGCAACCCATAAGATGGATGAGGCGTTGTTCCTGGCGAAACCGACTGTTGGCGTCCGAGGAACAGTATCTGATGGCTGTCACCTGGATGTCAGTGGCACCGTGGTGGTCGGGGCCATTGAAGTGGATGGCCACAGGTGTGGAATTAAACTGAGAGATGTCATAGAGGTGTCTGCAGAATCGGTCGCCCAGTCGTGTGCCCGTTTGGCCGATGTACGTAATGGTGCAACGTTTGCATATAATAGCATAAATGACGTTGCGTGACTCACATGTGAAGCCATGGGTGATGGTGAAAAGGACAAAACGAAGTTGAGAGTGCCTTACCCTAAACATTCAAATCGATTGCGTCATAAATTTTTTAAGCATAATAGATAAGTTTTGCAGGAAAATAAAATTTGATACAATATATTATGTAAAGACTATAAATAAATTAAAGAACATAGATACTTTTTTATTTTATTGCACGTTAAGCAAAAAAGAAAAAGAAAATGTTACACAAGTATGAAATTCACGGTCTTCTTCATAAATAAGGCTCCGCAGCTGCTTGCTAGTTAGCAGGCTGTGAAAAATAAACAAGTCATAAATAAGTCATAACTCATAATGATTAAGCAAAACTTTTCCCGAGCCATATTGCTTTCTGTGCTAAGAAAAGTGGCAAATTCCAAATGTGTTTTACAGAGTGGAGCAGGCCGTAAGGAAGAATGTATCAGGCCGCATGCGACCCGCGGGCCTTGTGCTTTACACCCCCTGACCTACACCAACAGACATGGTACTTGAAGAGCTGACCCTTGTAGAAGTCCTTCACCAAAGCATTCATGTGCTGTTTCCTGTGATGATTTATGTAACAAGTTGTTTACATGACGAGGTAGCCAGTGCTATGAAGGACATCTTAAATAGGCACAAAACAGAGCCACGCGTGCGGAATAGGTACCTCATCATGAGAAACAAATTGCGACAGAGACAACTTGGCGAGAGAACTTGAAGTGCTTTGGCTAAGGCTTTCGCAAGGAAATCAGCGTATATAGATAGCCCCGTTCTCCTTTACTAACGGATACAGAACAAATATATATGTCGTTCACAAATGGAATATATCTACATAAATATATCAGGATTTTGACATTCTGACATGCTATAATAAAACAGTTTGACATATAGAATGTTAACAAACAGTGAAGTCTGGTTCTACCATTTTTTTTCCCTTCATTTTGTGCGTGTGTCTTTCAACGCCGTGTGAAGCCAACGCATGTAGTTATTTCTAATCAAGCCCTTCTGTCTTGTACAATCTGTTCATGTGTTTTACAGGTCTATTGTACCTTTCGTATATCTCCCTCCAGTTCTCTTCTCGTATCTTATGGTCCCCCACTCTTCCTTTTAGCCTGGGCAATTTAAAAAAAAACCTTTGCCTTTGCTTTTTTAATGACTGTTGTCAGTGCCAGATATATTTTTCTAGTGATCCAAACAACAATGATCTCTATTAACTCTTTCTGTCTCAACCAGCGTGCTACAGGTACAATTAGCATTCATCCTCTTCGATATTTGCTGAGGGAGACGGAGCACCTATGGGTTTGCCTGGAGTGCAGTGAGGTCGATTCTGATTAACGATAACAACAACCCCACAGTCGATTTTTTGTAAAGCTACCAGTAAACATATAACTGTCTGATAATTTCTTACAATACACATAAAATAATTTTAAAAATTGGTTGAAGAAAGTTTTATATGCAGCAAAAAAAAAAAAAAAAACAGTTTGTTTAATATCGTGTAAAGTGCAAACTAGTTAAATTTGACTACAACTAAACGGGTGTACCAGACGGCTCTTGGGAAAATGATGCATTATAAGGTGACGCGACATACGGCTCGTGGGCTAGAAGGAGTTAATAACCGCAGGGGAAAACTAAATTAAGTTAAAGCAAGAGTGATAGTGATCTCCCCTTGCCAAGATGGTGACCTAAATTTTGACGTTAACAAATTTCTACTTTTTTGGGTACGGCAAGTCAAATGGAGATATAATACTGCTGCCTTACAGGTAGCTGGGGACAGTCAAATGGAGACATAATACTGCTGCCTTACAGGTAGGTTGGGGACAGTCAAATGGAGACATAATACTGCTGCCTTACAGGTAGGCTGGGGACAGTCAAATGGAGACATAATACTGCTGCCTTACAGGTAGGTTGGGGACAGTCAAATGGAGACATAATACTGCTGCCTTACAGGTAGGGTGGGGACAGTCAAATGGAGACATAATACTGCTGCCTTACAGGTAGGCTGGGGACAGTCAAATGGAGACATAATACTGCTGCCTTACAGGTAGGTTGGGGACAGTCAAATGGAGACATAATACTGCTGCCTTACAGGTAGGTTGGAGACAGTCAAATGGAGACATAATACTGCTGCCTTACAGGTAGGTTGGGGACAGTCAAATGGAGACATAATACTGCTGCCTTACAGGTAGGTTGGGGACAGTCAAATGGAGACATAATACTGCTGCCTTACAGGTAGGTTGAAGACAGTCAAATGGAGACATAATACTGCTGCCTTACAGGTAGGCTGGGGACAGCCAAATGGAGACATAATACTGCTGCCTTACAGGTAGGCTGGGGACAGTCAAATGGAGACATAATACTGCTGCCTTACAGGTAGGCTGGGGACAGTCAAATGGAGACATAATACTGCTGCCCTACAGGTAGATTGGGGACAGTCAAATGGAGACATAATGCTGCTGCCTTACAGGTAGGCTGGGGACAGTCAAATGGAGACATAATACTGCTGCCTTACAGGTAGGCTGGGGACAGTCAAATGGAGACATAATACTGCTGCCTTACAGGTAGGTTGGGGACAGTCAAATGGAGACATAATACTGCTGCCTTACAGGTAGGCTGGGGACAGTCAAATGGAGACATAATACTGCTGCCTTACAGGTAGGCTGGGGACAGTCAAATGGAGACATAATACTGCTGCCTTACAGGTAGGCTGGGGACAGTCAAATGGAGACATAATACTGCTGCCTTACAGGTAGGCTGGGGACAGTCAAATGGAGACATAATACTGCTGCCTTACAGGTAGGCTGGGACAGTCAAATGGAGACATAATACTGCTGCTTTGCAGGTAGGCTGGGGACAGTCAAAATGAGACATAATACTGCTGACAGGCTGGGGACAAATGGAGACATAATACTGCTGCCTTACAGGTAGGCTGGGGGGAGACACATAGCCTTACAGGTAAATGGAGACATAATACTGCTGCCTTACAGGTAGGCTGGGGACAGTCAAATGGAGACATAATACTGCTGCCTTACAGGTAGGCTGGGGACAGTCAAATGGAGACATAATACTGCTGCCTTACAGGTAGGCTGGGGACAGTCAAATGGAGACATAATACTGCTGCCTTACAGGTAGGCTGGGGACAGTCAAATAGAGACATCATACTGCTGCCTTACAGGTAGGCTGGGGACAGTCAAATGGAGACATAATACTGCTGCCTTACAGGTAGGCTGGGGACAGTCAAATAGAGACATAATACTGCTGCCTTACAGGTAGGTTGGGGACAGTCAAATGGAGACATAATACTGCTGCCTTACAGGTAGGCTGGGGACAGTCAAATGGAGACATAATACTGCTGCCTTACAGGTAGGCTGGGGACAGTCAAATGGAGACATAATACTGCTGCCTTACAGGTAGGCTGGGGACAGTCAAATGGAGACATAATACTGCTGCCTTACAGGTAGGCTGGGGACAGTCAAATGGAGACATAATACTGCTGCCTTACAGGTAGGCTCACCCGTGTGTTACCGGGGCCCGAAAGGGGAGCAAAGAATAGTAACACTGTCCCCTGCCAAGCATGTCGTAGAAGGCGACTAAGGAGGGTTGGGCATGGGGCCGGTTACCCCATCCTGTAAAAAAAATTTAAACCACAAAAAACTTCAACAAATATGGACAAGTCAAATAAAGAAAATAAAACACAGCCATCCAAGACAGGGGAAGGTCCTCTCGCGGGGAGGCGTATGATGCAACACAGAGAAAGCCGAAAGGAGTCTGTGTTGCTGACTAACCTTCTTTCTTCTAGGAGAACTTCCAGATTTGGCACCTGGAATGTTCGGACATTGAACGAACAAGGGAAAGTGGCACAAGTAGCAGCATAAATGAGGGAATACAAAATCGAGGTTCTGGGAATGTGTGAAACAAAGTGGAAGGGGGTAGACAGGAAGAAACTCATCACAGGTGAATTGGTGCTGTCCTCAGGACACGAAGACGAAAGTTCACACCACAGTGAAGGGGTAGCTCTTATGTTATCTAAAGAAGCACAGAAAGCACTCATTGAATGGGAAGCTGTGGGACCCAGAATAATAACAGCTATTTTCAAAACAGCTAAAAAGAAAATTCATGTCAATGTCATCCAATGTTATGCACCAACTAATGACAAAGAAGAGTCTGTGAAAGAAGCATTTTATACTAAACTACAGGAAATTATGGATAAAGTAAAAAGAAGAGACATCACAATTTTGATGGGTGACATGAATGCAAAGATAGGTACAGTCAATACTGGATTTGAAGAAGTCATGGGAAAACATGGGCTAGGAGTAATGAATGAAAATGGAGAACTATTCGCAAACTTCTGTGCTTCAAATCAACTGGCTATAGGAGGAAGCATGTTTCCACATAAGAGAATACACAAGGCAACATGGATATCACCAGACCATAGAACAGAAAATCAGATCGATCATATATGCATAAAGAAGAAGTTTCGATCATCATTGCAGGATGTAAAGGTATATAGAGGAGCAGATGTGGCATCAGATCACCATCTTCTGATAGCCAAAGTAAAAATGAAACTCAAGAGATATGCAACAATGCAAAATTATAGACAACAGTTTAATGTAGGACAGCTAAGAAATCAAGAAACAAGAGACAAATTTGCGGTCACAGTATCCAACAAATTCCAAGTGCTCCAACAGTTGGAAGATGTAGAGAATACAGAAGACTATTGGCAGCAGGTCAAAACGGTAGGGAAGGAGACATGTGAAGAAATACTGGGGAAAAGGGAAAGACAACAAAAAGCATGGATAACAACAGAAACCATCAATAAGATAAAAGATAGAAAAAAACAAGAAAGCAGAGTTAAACACAAGCAAAACCAGAAGTTCCAAAGCCAAGGCTCAAGAAGTGTACACAGAAGCAAACAAAGAAGTAAAAAGAAGTATCAAAAGAGACAAGAGGAAGTATATTGAGGAGTTGGCAAGAGAGGCAGAAGATGCTGCAGCCAAAGGAAATATGAGAGAACTGTATAGCAGCACAAAGAAGCTAACAGGGAAATACAAGCAAACAAGTTGCCTCATAAAAGATAAGAATGGGAAACTGCTCAGCAATATACAAGAGCAAATGAAGAGGTGGACAGAATATTTTGGGGACCTTCTCAATAGACCAGCTCCACAAAACCCGCCGGACATCCAGCCAGCAGAAGAAGAGCTACAAATTAACGGTGAAAGACCAACGAAGGAAGAAATAAAGAAAGCCATAAAGCTTCTAAGAGATGGAAAAGCGTCTGGACCTGATGGCATTCCAGCAGAGGCCATCAAAGCAGATATCGACACGGCTACAGAGATGTTATATAAATTACTTGGTAAAGTCTGGGAAAAAGAAGAGATACCAGCAGAATGGAAGGAAGGATATCTGGTTAAGTTGCCTAAGAAGGGAAATCTACAAGAGTGCACAAATTATAGAGGAATAATGTTACTATCAGTGCCAGGAAAGGTATTGAACAGGATTATCCTTGAGAGATTAAAGGAGTCCATAGACAAGAAATTGAGAGATGAACAAGCAGGTTTTCGACAAAACAGATCATGTACAGACCAGATAGCCACTTTGAGAATAATAGTTGAACAAAGTCTGGAATGGAATTCACCACTATACATCGGATTTGTGGACTACGAAAAAGCATTTGACAGTGTGGACAGAGAATCACTTTGGAAATTGATGAGGCATTATGGAGTTCCCCTGAAAATCATTAATTTAATAAAGAAGGCCTATGAAGACATGACGTGCAGAGTTCTTCATGAAGGACAGCTTACAGAACCATTTGGGATAAGAACAGGAGTGCGACAGGGATGCCTCTTGTCTCCATTTCTTTTCTTGCTGGCAATAGATTGGGTTATGAGATCATCGACAACACACAACAGAAATGGAATCCAGTGGACTCTGACTAAGCAGTTGGATGATCTGGATTTTGCTGATGATTTGGCTCTCCTGTCCCATAACCGTAATCAGATGCAGGACAAATTGAAAACACTCGATGAGAGGTCACAGCAATTGGGTCTGAAATACACAGGGAAAAGACAAAAATAATGCGAATAAATGCAGGTAATGAAAACAGGGTTGAACTTGAAGAAACGCCAATACAAGATGTAGAATCATACACATATCTTGGCAGTAATATAGACAAAGTTGGAGGGACAGACAGCGATATCAAAATAAGAATACAAAAAGCAAGAGGAGCTTTCATTGCATTGGGAAATATATGGAGATCAAGAGAAATAGGATCCAACACGAAAATAAGAATCTTCAACTCAAATGTGAAGTCAGTCCTATTGTATGGCTCGGAGACATGGAGAACAACAAAGACAACAACCAAAAAGCTACAGACTTTCATAAATGGGTGCTTGCGTAGAATAGAGGGATTAAAATGGTATGACAAGGTTACCAATGTGGAACTGATGACAAGAACTGGACAAGTGCCAGTGGAACAAGAGATGAGAAGAAGACGATGGCGATGGATAGGACACACACTGAGGAAACCTGTTGATAGCATTACAAGGCAGTCCTTGTTCTGGAACCCCCAGGGCAAGAGAGGCAGAGGAAGACCAAGAAGTACATGGAGAAGAGAGTTGGAAACAGAGGTGAGGATGATGAGGAGAACATGGAAGGAACTTGAGATGATGGCACGTGACAGGAGGACTTGGCATGTGTTTGTTGAGGGCCTATGCTCCTTTGGGAGTGGAGGGTTATGAATGAATTACAGGTAGGCTGGGGACAGTCAAATAGAGACATAATACTGCTGCCTTACAGGTAGGTTGGGGACAGTCAAATGGAGACATAATACTGCTGCCTTACAGGTAGGTTGGGGACAGTCAAATGGAGACATAATACTGCTGCCTTACAGGTAGGTTGGGGACAGTCAAATGGAGACATAATACTGCTGCCTTACAGGTAGGCTGGGGACAGTCAAATGGAGACATAATACTGCTGCCTTACAGGTAGGTTGGGGACAGTCAAATGGAGACATAATACTGCTGCCTTACAGGTAGGTTGGGGACAGTCAAATGGAGACATAATACTGCTGCCTTACAGGTAGGTTGGGGACAGTCAAATGGAGACATAATACTGCTGCCTTACAGGTAGGCTGGGGACAGTCAAATGGAGACATAATACTGCTGCCTTACAGGTAGGTTGGGGACAGTCAAATAGGAGACATAATACTGCTGCCTTACAGGTAGGTTGGGGACAGTCAAATGGAGACATAATACTGCTGCCTTACAGGTAGGCTGGGGACAGTCAAATGGAGACATAATACTGCTGCCTTACAGGTAGGCTGGAGACAGTCAAATGGAGACATAATACTGCTGCCTTACAGGTAGGCTGGGGACAGTCAAATGGAGACATAATACTGCTGCCTTACAGGTAGGCTGGGGACAGTCAAATGGAGACATAATACTGCTGCCTTACAGGTAGGCTGGGGACAGTCAAATAGAGACATAATACTGCTGCCTTACAGGTAGGTTGGGGACAGTCAAATGGAGACATAATACTGCTGCCTTACAGGTAGGTTGGGGACAGTCAAATGGAGACATAATACTGCTGCCTTACAGGTAGGTTGGGGACAGTCAAATGGAGACATAATACTGCTGCCTTACAGGTAGGCTGGGGACAGTCAAATAGAGACATAATACTGCTGCCTTACAGGTAGGTTGGGGACAGTCAAATGGAGACATAATACTGCTGCCTTACAGGTAGGTTGGGGACAGTCAAATGGAGACATAATACTGCTGCCTTACAGGTAGGTTGGGGACAGTCAAATGGAGACATAATACTGCTGCCTTACAGGTAGGCTGGGGACAGTCAAATGGAGACATAATACTGCTGCCTTACAGGTAGGTTGGGGACAGTCAAATGGAGACATAATACTGCTGCCTTACAGGTAGGTTGGGGACAGTCAAATGGAGACATAATACTGCTGCCTTACAGGTAGGCTGGGGACAGTCAAATGGAGACATAATACTGCTGCCTTACAGGTAGGTTGGGGACAGTCAAATGGAGACATAATACTGCTGCCTTACAGGTAGGCTGGGGACAGTCAAATATTAAGGGAACAACCCAACATAATAGCCTGTTGAAATCGGATGCACTGGACAAAACAGCGCAAAGTACACGCCACTTGATGATGGTATCATTCAAAAGTAAGCGGCATGTCGCTAACCCCACAGAACCCCGCCGGGCTGCGAGAGTGCTGGACCCCCTGTCTTGAAGGGGTACACCCTATGTTACTGGTGGTCACCTTGCCCTGAACTGTCGAGTCAAGAAACAGAGGCAGATGCAAGAGTTATTGATAAAACAATTGCTGAACATCTGCTTCCAAGGTGCCCATCACATGAGCAACTCAGAAAGCACATATGGCCGTCACCAGTAAAATTCCTGGAACAAAAATCCTCTGTGAGATGTAAATAGGGGAATAGCCTCAAGCTGGCCGCTGCTTTCTTTGACAATATTCAAGCAGACGTCAGAGAGTGTACGAAGAAGAAGATGTTAAAGCAACTTTATAGTTATATCACAAAATAACAACTTTTGCTGTCTCAATCAGGGTCACACGTATTGTTGGGTACATTTTAAAAATTCAAATGCTACTTCAATTCTCCACTCGATGCTATCTATGATCCCGGATCTTGTTGAATAACGAACTTACCTCTTCGACAGTTCACGCAGCTATGCTGGGGATTTGTCCTTGAATGATTTACCGACATTCTCTAAGTCTTCCTTTCTGTCCACACAATCTGCCTAAGAAAAATTCTCCGAATCTGTTGGCCGAATACCATCACCAATCAAGAACTGCTTAATCGGAGCAACCAAGAGGACATGCACACCATCATAGCTGGCAGACGCTGGAGTTGGGTTGACCACTTCCTCAGAAGAGACCCTGATGCTATCACAAGAACAGCTATGATGTTGAAACCCCTGAAGGGAAGCGAAAGATAGGCCGACCAAAAAAAAAAAACAACTTGGTAGAGAACTGTGGAGGCCGAGATGCAAAGAATGAACCAGAGCTGGGGCACTGCACGAAGGATGGCCACCGACTGGGCAAAGTGGAAGCAATTTGTTGCTGCCCTACAAGACGCAACCAGGCGTGATGGCCAGTGACTGCTTTGGCAGTCGGCGACAAAGGATCAAAAATGAAAGAAGAAGACTAAGTCTCCTTGTCACCACAAAATTCCATTGCGTCTCCTGTAGTTCCCGCAGACAAAGAACAAGTAAGACTCCTTGCCTCTCAGGCATCTCGTGCACGGAGATTAATAAGAGATTGTGCCTGGGGCTAGCAAACTCATCATTACAACATATTGTCATGGAAACCACTGCCGCGGGAGCAAGTGAATGCTTGCTGCAGGTCTCCACTTGTAGTTGCGACGCCATGCTTCGTACGGAGCGCAAATGAAAATATATAAGATGATGACGATGAATATGTTTGTAATTAAGTGTAGACATGTCACATGGTAGTCTTGCTTCTAATCTTCATCCTGCATATAAACGATTTTCGTTCGTTCTTTAGTCCTACATTTTGTTCTAATTCACCTGTAATACAAATAAAACAGTGGAAGAATACATATGTGCATATTTGTTAACCCGTGTGAGCGGAAGATTTGGTCTTAAAACTCTAGCCGTCTAGTTGTTCACCGGAAGGAGCTATCACGCATGCGTCGGTGCGCGAACTAGCAATGGGCGTCAAGCTAACAGCTGTCGTAAATCTGTCTCCAGATTTAACGACTCACTAATCAAAATGTTTCATCTAATATATATTTTCCTTCCGCTTCTTTCTGGTACAACCCCACTTGCCCTCCCATATCGTACAAATAACGATCTCGACCATTTGTGGTATGTTACACATATACACATAAACACTCACACAATGCTCACGTAATCGTTTATATCTCTTTCTAGTTGTGCCGTTTCAACCTTGCACGTTTTAAAATTAACGTATATATATTAGAAAAAAAAAATGTTATAACGGAGAACCATACGTGTCATTTGAGCTACAAGTGGTATGTTTTATTTATTTATTTTATTTCCAGAAAAAAGATATATGTGGTCAATATACTGATGTTACAAGAGACAGGTACAACTGCTACCCGCTATGGCGTCATTTATTAAACATACCGGATCTCACGCTGAGCTCTATGTGATATATTATTTTATGTAACAAAATACCAGTTAATTCACTTTAGTTTGACGGTGCTTTCATTTAAATTAATTAGATAGGAGTGAAATAATAACAATTGAAAAATTAAAATTGACTTTCCAGTCACCATGTACATCAAAGACTGAGAATGTATCCTATTCATAACGCATTATTTCTGAATTAATAGTTCGTGGCATATGCGTAAGTGGTCTGCCATAATTAGCTTTCTCTACACCACATTTAGACATTCCTATATTTTTCCAGGCAGTAATCCATTTTTCTAGTTTTGAAAATTAGCCACAAATAAATGCAGGTGATTTTTTTATGTATTTTTACATCAATTGTTGTTTTTTGGCTATTGAAATATCTTAATTAACTTGTCACTGTCAGGAGTACAACTGGCATTGGGAAATATTAATGAGAAGACCAAATTTCGAAAAAAAAACCTGGTAACAATTTGTAAACTTAACTCAAAATTAAACAAGAGAAGATAATGAGAAACATTCCTAGTAAAAATGAGTGTCAGGCATTGGAAGAAAGGAAGGGTATATGGTTGCAAACTCCAGTTACTGTGGAGATCGATGAAAATGACGTAGTTAATGAGAAAGGTTTCCCATGTAGTAATTTGGTTTCAAAAACAAAAAAAAACTTCTAATCAACCCAACACATATTAGGAAAAATATTGATAGAGGAGGTTGAAACCTGAAAGCCACTCCGTAACGTCGCTACTGCCAAACATGCTGCGTTTATCATGTCTCCATCACTCAGCAATCCATGACCCCAACAAGTTCATGACCCCGAAGAGGGGCTACTCCTGAGTCAGCTAGAACCACGCCCGAGAAAACACTGCTCAAGTTGCAATTATTAGAATCAAAACCACAATTTAGAAATCCCACGTCTGCGTAATCCTCCTGGATAGCAGGGGAATCACGCGCCACATTCATCGTCCTGACAGCATCTCCATTAGCAGATGTTCTGGTACATGTTTGTCCTGCAGTTTCGCAGATTGCGGCCATACAAACAAATACCGTTGACTGTCCGAATGTTTACTAGCCGAAACAAAACAAAATAAAAAATTCCAGCATTTTGTATCTTGGTCGCTAGAAAATATTTGATTTATCGTGGGGAAAATCAATTCAGTACTGATGATTTATAATTTACATCTGTGAAATGAGAAACGTGCGTCGTTATCCAAAGTGCTTTCGAATAAAGACGGGAGGGGAGGGGCGGGGGGATGTACGCACAAACAAATTTCTTTATACATAGGACATAAACCAGTAATCCAGACCACTTCTTCCTTTTTCAGGAGTTGGTTACCAGGTCGATTATGTTTGGCTCTTTCCGCAAGGACAGCGCCCTTAAACGCACGACCTTGCCAGTTACGCTCCTTGTTTTAGTTGATCTTCAATCAAATGGAAAGATCGATGGCTCCAAATGTCAATCAGTGATCTAACCAGATTGTATACGCGACACACTAAGGTACGTCGAATGGCTTTTCTGCTTCATTCTAGGGTTACACCGTTCCTGTACATCTTATGAAATATTAATGAGATTTTTCTTTCCCTGCTGTGAATCTTTCATTCTTCGAGCCATTAACCTCGCCGCTAATGTCAATACTGAGGCGGAATTAACTGAAGCATTAGGCGAGTAAATTACTGAACCATGCTTTCGTATTCTTCTCTATACTGGCATTATTTAAATTTTGATGGGCTAACATCATACTTCAACTAACTTTTTATGGATATTAATTTGTGAAATTTGAGTTCATAACCTCAGTCAATAATAAAATGTGAATATGGAGCGGTCAGCTTAATTTGTGTGTCAACAGTAAACCTACAGTTCGCAATTTTTTCACTAGCCAACAGTAAATCTCCAGCAGACAGTTTGATTTCAAAAATAGACAGTAAACCTACAGATGGCAACTTCATTCACTAGTCAACAGTAAACATACAGTTGATAACTTAATTCATTAGTCAACAGCAAAGCTACAGTTGGCAAACTCTTTCACTAGTCAACAGTAAATCTCCAGCAGACAACTTGATTCAAAAATCAACAGTAAACCTACTGCTGATAATTTCATTATCGTGTCAATAGTAAACCTAAAGTTGACAACTTGATCCATTAGTCAACTGTAAACCTGCAGCTTATAACTTCATTCACTAGACAAAAATAAACTACATCGAATAGCCTCAGTAGTCAACAGTAAACATAGAGCTAAATAATCTCAGTAAGCAGTCAACAGTCCACTTATATCCGACACCACCATTCACTGGTCAACAGCTAACATACACCTTACATTCTCACTAATTAGTGAGCTGTAAACCTACAGCTGTAAACCTACAGCTCAGCACATAGAAAAGACAGCTGGAGACAGACATCAAGGAGCCGAAGAAGACATGGTAAGACCTTGCACTGATGGTACAGGACAAGAAGACTTGGCATTAGTTTTTTGAAGGTCTATGGGCCTTTGGAAGTTGAGATGTGAAAGAAGAAGCTGAATGAAGCGTACATCCTTGCTAGTCAACTGTAAGCCTACAGCTAGCGTCCTCATTCCAGCCATCAATAAACTGTCAATAGC
>JAMPIV010021548.1:0-21781 GCA_024509875.1 Oreohelix idahoensis
TAGGATCCAGGACAAAATGGCAAAATGTGACTGAACGCAGCTCAATTCACTACAAGCGTAGATCCAGGAACAAATGGCAATAATGTGCTGTAACGCAGTCAATTCACTCAAGCGTAGATCCAGGGGGACAAATGGCAAAAAATGTGCTGAAACGCAGTCAAGTAACTACAAGCGTCGATCCCGGACAAATGGCAAAAATGTGCTGACCGCAGCTCAAATCATACAAGCGTAGATCAGGACAAATGGCAAAAATGTTGCTGAACGAAGCTTCAAGTCACAACAAGCGGAGATTCCAGGACAAAATGGCAAAAATGTGCCTGAACGCAGCTCAATTCACTACAAGCGTAGATCCAGGACAAATGCCAAAAATGTGCTTGAAAACGCAGCTCAAGTACTACAAGCGTAGATACAGAACAAATGGCAAAAATGTGCTGACGCAGTCATTCACTAAAGCGTAGATTCCAGGACCAATGGCAAAAATGTGCTGAAAGCAGCTCAATAGTCACTACAAAGGCGTAGATCCAGGACAAAAAGGCAAAAAATGGTGCTGAACGCAGCTCAATTCACTACACGCGTAGATTCCAGGACCAAAAAGCAAAAATGTGCTGAAACTCAGCTCAAGACACTACAAGCGTAGATCAGGGACAAATGGCAAAAATGTGCTGAACGCAGCTCCATTGACTACAAGCGTAGTTCAGGACAAATGGCAAAAATGTGCTGAACGCAGCATCAATTCACTACAAGGTACGATCAGGACAAATGGCAAAAATGTGCTGAACGCACGCTCAAGCACTCAAAGCGTAGATCCAGGACAATGGCAAAATGTTCTGAACGCAGCTCAATTCACTTACAAGCGTAGGATCCAAGGACAAATGGCAAAAATGTGCTGAAACGCAGCTCAATTCACTACAAGGTAGATCCAGGACAAATGGCAAAATGTGCTGAACGCAGCGCAAGTCACAACAAGCGTAGATCCAGAACAATTGGAAAAAATGTGCTGAAGACGCAGCTCAAGTCGACTAACAAAGCGTAGATCCAGGACAAATAGCAAAAATGTGATGAAGCCCAGCTCAATTCATTGACAAGCGTAGATCGACGGCAAATGGCCAAAAAGTGCTGAACGCAGCTCAACTCACTAAAGCGTAGATCCATGGACAAATGGCAACAAATGCTGAACGCAGCTCAATGGACACTACAAGCGTAGACTCCAGATAATGCAAAATGTGCTGAACGCAGTCAATCCACTACAAGCGTAGCTCCAGGACAAATGGGCATAAATGTGCTGAACGCTGACTCAAATTCACTACAAGCGTGATCCAGGACAATGGCAAAATGTGCTGATACGCAGCTACAAGTCACTACAAGGTAGATCCAGAACAAATGGCAAAAATTGGTGCTGAAAACGCGCTCAATTTCACTACAAGCGTAGATCAGGACAATTGCAAAAAATGTGCTGAACGCGCTCAATTCACTACAGCGTAGAACCAGGGACAAATGGCAAAAATGTGCTGAACGCAGCTCAAGTCATACAAGCGTAGATCCAGAACAATGGCAAAATGTGCTGAACGCAGCTCAATTCACTACAAGCGTAGATGCACGACAAATGGCAAAAATGTGCTGAACGCAGCTCAATTCACTACACGCGTAGATCCAGGACAAATGGCAAAAATGTGCTGAACGCAGCTCAAATTAAGCACTACAAGCGTAGATACAAGCGTAGATCAGGACAAATGGCAAAAATGGTGCTGAAAACGCAGCTCAATTCACTACAAGCGTAGATCCAGCAGACAAATGATCCAGACAAATGGCAAAATGTGCTGAACGCAGCCCAGTTCACTACAAGAGTAGATCCAGGACAAATGGCAAAAATGTGCTGAACGCAGCTCAATTCACTACAAGCGTAGACTCCAGGACAAATGGCAAAAATGTGCTGAACGCAGCTCAATTCAACTACAAGCGTAAGATCCAGGGACAAATGACAAAAATGCTGCTGAACGCAGCTCAAGTCACTACAAGCGTAGATCCAGGACAAATGGCAAAAATGTGCTGAACGCAGCTCAATTCACTACAAGCGTAGATCCAGGACAATGCAAAAATGTGCTGTCAAGCAGCCTCAATTCACTACAAGCGTAGATTCCAGGACAAAACGGCAAAAATGTGCTGAACGCAGCGGTCAATTACAAAGCGTAGACAGGCCAATACAATGTGCGTACGAGTCCAGTCACTACAACGCGTAGATGGCAAAAAAATGTGCTGAACGCAGTCAATTCATATAGCACTACAATTGGCAAAAATGTGGTAGCAGCTCAATTCCAGGACAAATGGCAAAAATGTGCTGAACGCAGCTCAATTCACTACAAGCGTAGATCCAGGACAAAATGGCAAAAATGGCAATTCACTACAAAGCGTAGATCAGTGCAATGCCAAAATGTGCTGGAACGCAGCTCAATTCACTTACAAGCGTAGATCCAGGACAAATGGCAAAAATGTGCTGAACGCAGCTCCAGTTCACTACATCGCGTAGATCCAGGACAAATGGGCAAAACATGTGCTGAACGCAGCTCAATTCACTACAAGCGTAGATCCAGGACAAATGGCAAAAATGTGCTGAACGCAGCTCAATTCACTACAAGCGTAGATCCAGGACAAATGGCAAAAATGTGATGAACGCAGCTCAATTCACTACAAGCGTAGATCCAGGACAAATGAATAAAATGTGCTGAACGCAGCTCAATTCACTACAAGCGTAGATCCAGGACAAATGGCAAAAATGTGCTGAACGCAGCTCAATTCACTACTATGGCACAAGCGTAGTAATCCAGGACCAAATGGCAAAAATGTGCTGAACGCAGCTCAATTCACTACAGGCGTAGATCCAGGACAAATGGCAAAAATGTGCTGAACGCAGCTCAATTCACTACAAGCGTAGATCCAGGACAAATGGCAAAAATGTGCTGAACGCAGCTCAATTCACGTAGATCCAAGGACAACTGGCAAAACAACGCAGCTCAATTCATAGATCCAGGACAAATGGCAAAAATGTGCTGAACGCAGCTCAATTCACTACAAGCGTAGATCCAGGACAAATGGCAAAAATGTGCTGAACGCAGCTCAATTCACTACAAGCGTAGATCCAGGACAAATGGCAAAAATGTGCTGAACGCAGCTCAATTCACTACAAGCGTAGATCCAGGACAAATGGCAAAAATGTGCTGAACGCAGCTCAATTCACTACAAGCGTAGATCCAGGACAAATGGCAAAAAATGTGCTGAAACGCAGCAAATCAATTCACTACAAGCGTAGATCCAGGACCAATGGCAAAAATGTGCTGAACGCAGCTCAATCCACTACCGCGTAAATCCAGGACAAATGGCAAAAATGTCCTGAACGCAGATAAATTCACTACACGCGTAGATCTCTAGGACCAATGGCAAAAAAATGTGCTGAACGCAGCTCAATTCACTACAAGCGTAGATCCAGGACAAATTGCAAAAATGTGCTGAACGCAGCTCAATTCACTACAAGCGTAGATCCAGGACAAATGGCAAAAAATGTGCTGAACGCAGCTCAATTCACTACAAGCGTAGATCCAGGACAAATGGCAAAAATGTGCTGAACGCAGCTCAAGTCACTACACGCGTAGATCCAGGACAAATGGCAAAAAATGTGCTGAACGCAGCTCAATTCACTACAAGCGTAGATCCAGGACAAATGGCAAAAATGTGCTGAACGCAGCTCAATTCACTACAAGCGTAGATCCAGGACAAATGGCAAAAATGTGCTGAACGCAGCTCAATTCACTACAAGCGTAGATCCAGGACAAATGGCAAAAATGTGCTGAACGCAGCTCAATTCACTACAAGCGTAGATCCAGGACAAATGGCAAAAATGTGCTGAACGCAGCTCAATTCACTACAAGCGTAGATCCAGGACAAATGGCAAAAATGTGCTGAACGCAGCTCAATTCACTACAAGCGTAGATCCAGGACAAATGGCAAAAATGTGCTGAACGCAGCTCAATTCACTACAAGCGTAGATCCAGGACAAATGGCAAAAATGTGCTGAACGCAGCTCAATTCACTACAAGCGTAGATCCAGGACAAATGGCAAAAATGTGCTGAACGCAGCTCAATTCACTACAAGCGTAGATCCAGGACAAATGGCAAAAATGTGCTGAACGCAGCTCAATTCACTACAAGCGTAGATCCAGGACAAATGGCAAAAATGTGCTGAACGCAGCTCAATTCACTACAAGCGTAGATCCAGGACAAATGGCAAAAATGTGCTGAACGCAGCTCAAGTCACTACAAGCGTAGATCCAGGACAAATGGCAAAAATGTGCTGAACGCAGCTCAATTCACTACAAGCGTAGATCCAGGACAAATGGCAAAAATGTGCTGAACGCAGCTCAATTCACTACAAGCGTAGATCCAGGACAAATGGCAAAAATGTGCTGAACGCAGCTCAATTCACTACAAGCGTAGATCCAGGACAAATGGCAAAAATGTGCTGAACGCAGCTCAATTCACTACAAGCGTAGATCCAGGACAAATGGCAAAAATGTGCTGAACGCAGCTCAATTCACTACAAGCGTAGATCCGGGACAAATGGCAAAAATGTGCTGAACGCAGCTCAATTCACTACAAGCGTAGATCCAGGACAAATGGCAAAAAAATGTGCTGAACGCAGCTCAATTCACTACAAGCGTAGATCCAGGACAAATGGCAAAAATGTGCTGAACGCAGCTCAATTCACTACAAGCGTAGATCCAGGACAAATGGCAAAAATGTGCTGAACGCAGCTCAATTCACTACAAGCGTAGATCCAGGACAAATGGCAAAAATGTGCTGAACGCAGCTCAATTCACTACAAGCGTAGATCCAGGACAAATGGCAAAAATGTGCTGAACGCAGCTCAATTCACTACACGCGTAGATCCAGGACAAATGGCAAAAATGTGCTGAACGCAGCTCAATTCACTACAAGCGTAGATCCAGGACAAATGGCAAAAATGTGCTGAACGCAGCTCAATTCACTACAAGCGTAGATCCAGGACAAATGGCAAAAATGTGCTGAACGCAGCTCAATTCACTACAAGCGTAGATCCAGGACAAATGGCAAAAATGTGCTGAACGCAGCTCAATTCACTACAAGCGTAGATCCAGGACAAATGGCAAAAATGTGCTGAACGCAGCTCAATTCACTACAAGCGTAGATCCAGGACAAATGGCAAAAATGTGCTGAACGCAGCTCAATTCACTACAAGCGTAGATCCAGGACAAATGGCAAAAAATGTGCTGAACGCAGCTCAATTCACTACAGCGTAGATCAGTCACTTCAAGCAAGGACAAATGGCAAAAATGTGCTGAACGCAGCTCAATTCACTACAAGCGTAGATCCAGGACAAATGGCAAAAATGTGCTGAACGCAGCTCAATTCACTACAGGACAAATGGCAAAAAAGCGTAGATCCAGGACAAATGGCAAAAATGTGCTGAACGCAGCTCAATTCACTACAAGCGTAGATCCAGGACAAATGGCAAAAATGTGCTGAACGCAGCTCAATTCACTACAAGCGTAGATCCAGGATGGCAAATGGCACTACAAAATGTGCTGCTGAACGCAGCTCAATTCACTACAAGCGTAGATCCAGGACAAAATGGCAAAAAAATGTGCTGAACGGCAGCTCAATTTCACTACAAGCGTAGGATCCAGGACAAATGGCAAAAATGTGCTGAACGCAGCTCAATTTCACTACAAGCGTAGATCCCCCCCCCAGGACAAATGGCAAAAATGTGCTGAACGCAGCTCAATTCACTACAAGCGTAGATCCAGGACAAATGGCAAAAATGTGCTGAACGCAGCTCAATTCACTACAAGCGTAGATCCAGGACAAAATGGCAAAAATGTGCTGATCCAGGACAAAATGGCGCAGCTCAATTCACTACAAGCGTAGATCCGGGACAAATGGCAAAAATGTGCTGAACGCAGCTCAATTCACTACAAGCGTAGATCCAGGACAAATGGCAAAAATGTGCTGAACGCAGCTCAATTCACTACAAGCGTAGATCCAGGACAAATGGCAAAAATGTGCTGAACGCAGCTCAATTCACTACAAGCGTAGATCCAGGACAAATGGCAAAAATGTGCTGAACGCAGCTCAATTCACTACAAGCGTAGATCCAGGACAAATGGCAAAAATGTGCTGAACGCAGCTCAATTCACTACAAGCGTAGATCCAGGACAAATGGCAAAAATGTGCTGAACGCAGCTCAATTCACTACAAGCGTAGATCCAGGACAAATGGCAAAAATGTGCTGAACGCAGCTCAATTCACTACAAGCGTAGATCCAGGACAAATGGCAAAAATGTGCTGAACGCAGCTCAATTCACTACAAGCGTAGATCCAGGACAAATGGCAAAAATGTGCTGAACGCAGCTCAAGTTCACTACAAGCGTAGATCCAGACAAATGGCAAAAATGTGCTGAACGCAGCTCAATTCACTACAAGCGTAGATCCACCAGGACATCCAAATGGCAAAAATGTGCTGAACGCAGCTCAATTCACTACAAGCGTAGATCCAGGACAAATGGCAAAATGTGCTGAACGCAGCTCAATTCACTACAAGCGTAGATCCAGGACAAATGGCAAAAATGTGCTGAACGCAGCTCAATTCACTACAAGCGTAGATCCAGGACAAATGGCACATGGCAAAAATGTGCTGAACGCAGCTCAATTCACTACAAGCGTAGATCCAGGACAAATGGCAAAAATGTGCTGAACGCAGCTCAATTCACTACAAGCGTAGATCCAGGACAAATGGCAAAAATGTGCTGAACGCAGCTCAATTCACTACAAGCGTAGATCCAGGACAAATGGCAAAAATGTGCTGAACGCAGCTCAATTCATTACAAGCGTAGATCCAGGACAAATGGCAAAAATGTGCTGAACGCAGCTCAATTCACTACAAGCGTAGATCCAGGACAAATGGCAAAAATGTGCTGAACGCAGCTCAATTCACTACAAGCGTAGATCCAGGACAAATGGCAAAAAATGTGCTGAACGCAGCTCAATTCACTACAAGCGTAGATCCAGGACAAATGGCAAAAATGTGCTGAACGCAGCTCAATTCACTACAAGCGTAGATCCAGGACAAATGGCAAAAATGTGCTGAACGCAGCTCAATTCACTACAAGCGTAGATCCAGGACAAATGGCAAAAATGTGCTGCACGCAGCTCAATTCACTCAAAGCGTAGATCCAGGACAAATGGCAAAAAATGTGCTGAACGCAGCTCAATTCACTACAAGCGTAGATCCAGGACAAATGGCAAAAATGTGCTGAAACGCAGCACAATTCACTAACGCAGATCCAGGACTCAAAATTCACTACTAAGCGTTAGATCCAGGACAAATGGCAAAACTGTGCTGAACGCAGCTCAATTCACTACAAGCGTAGATCCAGGACAAATGGCAAAAATGTGCTGAACGCAGCTCAATTCACTACAAGCGTAGATCCAGGACAAATGGCAAAAATGTGCTGAACGCAGCTCAATTCACTACAAGCGTAGATCCAGGACAAATGGCAAAAATGTGCTGAACGCAGCTCAATTCACTGCAAGCGCAGATCCAGGACAAATGGCAAAAATGTGCTGAACGCAGCAAAATTCACTACAAGCGTAGATCCAGGACAAATGGCAAAAATGTGCTGAACGCAGCTCAATTCACTACAAGCGTAGATCCAGGACAAATGGCAAAAATGTGCTGAACGCAGCTCAATTCACTACAAGCGTAGATCCAGGACAAATGGCAAAAATGTGCTGAACGCAGCTCAATTCACTACAAGCGTAGATCCAGGACAAATGGCAAAAAATGTGCTGAACGCAGCTCAATTCACTACAAGCGTAGATCCAGGACAAATGGCAAAAATGTGCTGAACGCAGCTCAATTCACTACAAGCGTAGATCCAGGACAAATGGCAAAAATGTGCTGAACGCAGCTCAATTCACTACAAGCGTAGATCCAGGACAAATGGCAAAAATGTGCTGAACGCAGCTCAATTCACTACAAGCGTAGATCCAGGACAAAATGGGCAAAAATGTGCTGCAAAAACGCAGCTCAATTCACTACAAGCGTAGATCCAGGACAAATGGCAAAAATGTGCTGAACGCAGCTCAATTCACTACAAGCGTAGATCCAGGACAAATGGCAAAAATGTGCTGAACGCAGCTCAATTCACTACAAGCGTAGATCCAGGACAAATGGCAAAAATGTGCTGAACGCAGCTCAATTCACTACAAGCGTAGATCCAGGACAAATGGCAAAAATGTGCTGAACGCAGCTCAATTCACTACAAGCGTAGATCCAGGACAAATGGCAAAAATGTGCTGAACGCAGCTCAATTCACTACAAGCGTAGATCCAGGACAAATGGCAAAAATGTGCTGAACGCAGCTCAATTCACTACAAGCGTAGATCCAGGACAAATGGCAAAAATGTGCTGAACGCAGCTCAATTCACTACAAGCGTAGATCCAGGACAAATGGCAAAAATGTGCTGAACGCAGCTCAATTCACTACAAGCGTAGATCCAGGACAAATGGCAAAAATGTGCTGAACGCAGCTCAATTCACTACACGCGTAGATCCAGGACAAATGGCAATAATGTGCAGAACGCAGCTCAATTCACTACAAGCGTAGATCCAGGACAAATGGCAAAAATGTGCTGAACGCAGCTCAATTCACTACAAGCGTAGATCCAGGACAAATGGCAAAAATGTGCTGAACGCAGCTCAATTCACTACACGCGTAGATCCAGGACAAATGGCAAAAATGTGCTGAACGCAGCTCTGAACGGGCATTCAGGTCACTACACGCGTAGATCAAGGACAAATGGCAAAAATGTGCTGAAGGCAGCTAATTCCACTACAAGCGTAGATCCAGGACAAATGGCAAAAATGTGCTGAACGCAGCTCAATTCACTACAAGCGGGGAACCAGGGACAAATGGCAAAAATGTGCTGAACGCAGCTCAATTCACTACAAGCGTAGATCCAGGACAAATGGCAAAAATGTGCTGAACGCAGCTCAATTCACTACAAGCGTAGATCCAGGACAAATGGCAAAAATGTGCTGAACGCAGCTCAATTCATCACAATCCTACAACCAGGACAAATGGCAAAAATGTGCTGAACGCAGCTCAATTCACTACAAGCGTAGATCCAGGACAAATGGCAAAAATGTGCTGAACGCAGCTCAATTCACTACAAGCGTAGCTGATCCAGGACAAATGGCAAAAATGTGCTGAAGGCAGCGTTCAATTCACTACAAGCGTAGATCCAGGAAAATGTTGCAAAAAAAATGTGCTGAACGCAGCTCAATTCACTACAAGCGTAGATCCAGGACAAATGGCAAAAAATGTGCTGAACGCAGCTCAATTCCACTACAAGCGTAGATCCAGGACAAATGGCAAAAATGTGCTGAACGCAGCTCAATTCACTACAAGCGTAGATCCAGGACAAATGCCAAAATGTGCTGAACGCAGCTCAATTCACTACAAGCGTAGATCCAGGACAAATGGCAAAAATGTGCTGAACGCAGCTCATGTCACTACAAGCGTAGATCCAGGACAAATGGCAAAAATGTGCACATTTTTGCCATTTTCTGAACGCAGCTCAAAGTCACTACAAGCGTAGATCCAGGACAAATGGCAAAAATGTGCTGAATCGCAGCTCAAATTCACTACAAGCGTCAGATCCAGGACAAATGGCAAAAATGTGGTGAACGCAGCTCAATTCACTACAAGCGTAGATCCAGGACAAATGGCAAAAATGGTGCTGAACGCATCTCAAGTCACTACAAGCGTAGATCCTGACAAATGACAAAAATGTGCTGAACGCAACTCAGGTCACTACAAGCGTAGATCCAGGACAAATGGCAAAAATTTGCTGAACGCAGCTCAAGCTTTCACTACAAGCGTAGATCCAGGACAAATGGCAAAAATGTGGTGAACGCAGCTCAATTCACTACAAGCGTAGATCCAGGACAAATGGCAAAAAGGTGTGCTGAACGCAGCTCAATTCACTACAAGCGTAGATCCAGGAAAATAGCACAAATGTGCTGAACGCAGCTCAATTCACTACAAGCGTAGATCCAGTTCAGACAAATTGGCAAAAATGTTCAAGTCACATTTTCGCGTGAATCTACGCAGCGTAGTGAAATCAGGCACTAGCCCAAGCTGTAGATCTACAGTACAAATGGCAAGTGAATGTGCTGATCACGCAGCTCATTCACTGCCAAAAGCGTAGATCCAGGGGGAAACAAAAATGGCAAAAATGTGCTGTATCAGTTCAATTGCACTACAAGCGTAGATCCAGGATCCTACGCTTAAAAATGACTTGCTGAACGCAGCTCAATTCAGTCTGGTACTAAGCGTAGATCCCAGGAGCAAATAGCACAAAAATTTGCTGATCTACGCAGCTCCAAATTCACTACAAGCGTAGATCCAGGAAAATGGCAAAGTGAAGTGTAAGCTGCGTTCAGAACAGCCATCAATGTCACTGGATCTACGCTTGTAGGAATTGAGCTGCGTTAAGCACATTTTTTGCCATTTGGAACCTGGATCTACGCCTTTGTAGTGCAATTGAGCTGCGTTCAGCACAATTTTTGCCATGTTGTACTGGATCTACGCTTGTAGTGTGAATTGAGCTGCGTTCAGCACATTTTTGCAATTTAGTCCTGGATCTTACGCGTTGTAGTGAATTGAGCTGCGTTTCAGCACATTTTTGCCATTTGTCCTGGATCTACGCTTGTAGTGAATTGAGCTGTTGTTCAGCACGATTTATGCCATTTGTCTGGATCTATACGCTTGTGTGAATTTGAGCTTGCGTTCAGCACATTTTTGCCATTTGTTCCTGGATCTAACGCTTGTAGTGAAGCTGCGTTCAGATTTTTTGCCATTTGTCCTGGATCTTTTGTAGCATGCGTTCATGAACATTTTTGCCGTTTGTCCTGGATCTACGCTTGTAGTGAATTGAGCTGCGTTCAGCACATTTTTGCCATTTGTCCTGGATCTACGCCTGTAGGAAATTGAGCTGCGCTCAGCACACATTTTGCCATTTGTCACCTGGGGATCTACGCTTGTAGTGACTATGAGCTGCAGTTCAGCACAATTTTTGCCATTTGTTCCTGGAATCTACGCCATTTTTTGTTGTAGTGTATTGGGCTGCGTTCAGCACTTTTTTGCCATTTGTCCTGGTTCTACGCTGTAGTGAATTGAGCTGCGTTTCAGCACATTTTTGCCATTTGTCTGGATCTACGCTTGTAGTGAAATTGAGCTGCGTTCATCACATTTTTGCCATTTGTCCTGGATCTACGCTTGTAGTGAATTGAGCTGCGGTTCAGCACACTTTGCCATTTGTCCTGGATCCATACGCTGTGTAGTTGAGTATTGAGCTGCGTTCAGCACATTTTTGCCATTTGTCCTGGATCTGCGCTTGCAGTGAATTGAGCTGCGTTCAGCACATTTTTGCCATTTGTCCTGGATCTACGCTTGTAGTGAATTGAGCTGCGTTCAGCACATTTTTGCCATTTGTCCTGGATCTACGCTTGTAGTGAATTGAGCTGCGTTCAGCACATTTTTGCCATTTGTCCTGGATCTACGCTTGTAGTGAATTGAGCTGCGTTCAGCACATTTTTGCCATTTGTCCTGGATCTACGCTTGTAGTGATTTGTTGCTGCGTTTCAGCAATATTTGTCCAATTTGTCCTGGATCTACGCTTGTAGTGAATTGAGCTGCGTTCAGCACATTTTTGCCATTTGTCCTGGATCTACGCTTGTAGTGAATTGAGCTGCGTTCAGCACATTTTTGCCCTTTGTCCTGGATCTACGCTTGTAGTGAATTGAGCTGCGTTCAGCACATTTTTGCCATGTGTCCTGGATCTACGCTTGTAGTGAATTGAGCTGCGTTCAGCACATTTTTGCCATTTGACCTGGATCTACGCTTGTAGTGAATTGAGCTGCGTTCAGCACATTTTTTGCCATTTGTCCTGGATCTACGCTTGTAGTGAATTGAGCTGCGTTCAGCCCATTTTTGCAATTTGTCCTGGATCTACGCTTGTTAGTGAATTGAGCTGCGTTCAGCACATTTTTGCCATTTGTCCTGGATCTACGCGTGTAGTGAATTGAGCTGCGTTCAGCACATTTTTGCCATTTGTCCTGGATCTACGCTTGTAGTGAATTGAGCTGCGTTCAGCACATTTTTGCCATTTGTCCTGGATTACGCTTGTAGTGAATTGAGCTGCGTTCAGCACATTTTTGCCATTTGTCCTGGATCTACGCTTGTAGTGAATTGAGCTGCTGTTCAGCACATTTTTTGCCATTTTGTCCTGGATCTACGCTTGTAGTTGAGCTGCGTTCAGCACATTTTTTTGTCCTGGATCTACGCTTGTAGTGAATTGAGCTGCGTTCAGCACATTTTTGCCATTTGTCCTGGATCTACGCTTGTAGTGAATTGAGCTGCGTTCAGCACATTTTTGCCATTTGTCCTGGATCTACGCTTGTAGTGAATTGAGCTGCGTTCAGCACATTTTTGCCACGCTTGTAGTTTGGGTGCGTTCAGCATTTTTGTCCTGGATCTATGTTTGTAGTGAATTGGGCTGCGTTGATCACTTTTTTGGCATTGGGCCTGGATCTACGCTTGTAGTGAATTGAGCTGCGTTCAGCACATTTTTGCCATTTGTCCTGGATCTACGCTTGTAGTGAATTGAGCTGCGTTCAGCACGTTTTTGCCATTTGTCCTGGATCTACGCTTGTAGTGAATTGAGCTGCGTTCAGCACATTTTTGCCATTTGTCCTGGATCTACGCTTGTAGTGAATTGAGCTGCGTTCAGCACATTTTTGCCATTTGTCCTGGATCTACGCTTGTAGTGAATTGAGCTGCGTTCAGCACATTTTTGCCATTTGTGTTGTNTATACGCTTGTAGTGAATTGAGCTGCGTTCAGCACATTTTTGCCATTTGTCCTGGATCTACGCTTGTAGTGAATTGAGCTGCGTTCAGCACATTTTTTGCCATTTGTCCTGGATCTACGCTTGTAGTGAATTGAGCTGCGTTCAGCACATTTTTGCCATTTGTCCTGGATCTACGCTTGTAGTGAATTGAGCTGCGTTCAGCACATTTTTGCCATTTGTCCTGGATCTACGCTTGTAGTGAATTGAGCTGCGTTCAGCACATTTTTGCCATTTGTCCTGGATCTACGCTTGTAGTGAATTGAGCTGCGTTCAGCACATTTTTGCCATTTGTCCTGGATCTACGCTTGTAGTGACTTGAGCTGCGTTCAGCACATTTTTGCCATTTGTCCTGGATCTGCGCTTGTAGTGAATTGAGCTGCGTTCAGCACATTTTTGCCATTTGTCTTGGATCTACGCTTGTAGTGAACTGAGCTGCGTTCAGCTCATTTTTGCCATTTGTCCTGGATCTACGCTTGTAGTGATTTGAGCTGCGTTCAGCACATTTTTGCCATTTGTCCTGGATCTACGCTTGTAGTGAATTGAGCTACGTTCAGCACATGTTTGCCATTTGTCCTGGATCTACGATTGTTTTGTAGTGAATTGAGCTGCGTTCAGCACATTTTTGCCATTTGTCCTGGATCTACGTGTAGTGAATTGAGCTGCGTTCAGCACATTTTTTGCCATTTGTCCTGGATCTACGCTTGTAGTGAATTGAGCTGCGTTCAGCACATTTTTGCCATTTGTCCTGGATCTACGCTTGTATGTGAATTGAGCTGCGTTCAGCACAGACGATTTTTTTGCCATTTGTCCTGGATCTACGCTTGTAGTGAAATTGAGCTGCGTTCAGCACATTTTTGCCATTTTGTCCTGGATCTACGCTTGTAGTGAATTGAGCTGCGTTCAGCACATTTTTGCCATTTGTCCTGGATCTACGCTTGTAGTGAATTGAGCTGCGTTCAGCACATTTTTGCCATTTGTCCTGGATCTACGCTTGTAGTGAATTGAGCTGCGTTCAGCACATTTTTGCCATTTGTCCTGGATCTACGCTTGTAGTGACTTGAGCTGCTGCTTTCAGCACATTTTTGCCATTTGTCCCTGGATCTACGCTTGTAGTGACTTGATGCTGCGTTCTAGCACATTTTTGCCATTTGTTTTAGTTGCTAGAGTGACTTGAGCTGCGTTCAGCACATTTTTGCCATTTGTCCTGGATCTACGCTTGTAGTGAATTGAGCTGCGTTCAGCACATTTTTGCATTTGTACCTGGATCTACGCTTGTAGTGAATTGAGCTGCGTTCAGCACATTTTGGCCATTTTTGCCATTTGTCCTGGATCTACGCTGATTGTAGTGAATTGAGCTGCGTTCAGCACATTTTTGCCATTTGTCTCTGTAAGATCTTACGCTTGTAGTGAATTGATCGCTGCGTTCAGCACATTTTTGCCATTTGTCCTGGATCTACGCTAGTGTAGTGGTTCAGAATTGCCAGCTGCGTTGGAATTGAGGCTGCGAGCACATTTTTGCCATTTGTCCTGGATCATACTGCTTGTAGTGTATTGAGCTGCGTTCAGACGATTTTTGCCATTTGTCTCTGGATTACGCTTGTAGTGACTTGAGCTGCGGATTCAGCAATTTTTGCCATTGTTGTGCTATTGGCTGCTTCAGCGCTTGTCGGTTCTAGTGTAATTGAGCTGCGTTCAGCACATTTTTGCCATTTGTCCTGGATCGCTCCGCTTGTAGTGAATTGAGCTGGGTTCAGCACATTTTTGCAATTTGTTCTTGATCTACGCTTGTAGTTGAATTGAGCTGAGCGCCATTTTTCATTTGCACCACGCTTGTAGTTTTTGGCCATTTTTGCCATTTGTCCTGGATCTAGCTTCTAGTGCATGGGTCGTGAATTGAGCTCGCGTTGTAGCACATTTTGCGTTCAGCCATTTTGCCATATTGTCCTGGAATCTACGCTTGTAGTGAATTGAGCTGCGTTCAGCACATTTTTGCCATTTTGTCCTGGATCTACGCTTGTAGTGAACGTAGGAAACCCCCCCCTGCGTCAACATTTTTGCCAGTCATCTACATTTTTTGAGCTGCCCGTTATCCATTTTGTGCTGTCACTGCGATCTTCAACGCTTGTATTGAATTGAGCTGCGTTCAGCACATTTTTGCCATTTGTCGCTTGGATCTAACCGTAGAGTGTAGTGAATTGAGGCTGGCGTTCAGCACTCATTTTGCCATTTGTCCTGGATCTACGCTTGTTAGTGAAATTGAGCTGCGTTTCAGCTCACTTTTTGCTATTTGTCATGCATCTAATTTCCCCCCTGTTCAGCACATGTTTGCCCATTGTGGTACGCTTGTAGAACCCTGAGCTGCGTTCATAGACATGTTTGCCATTTGTCTGGACTCTACGCTCCCTTGTAGTGAAATTGAGCTGCGTTCAGTCACATTTTTTGCCTTTTTGTCATGGATGTCCTGGATCACACGCTTCCTGGATCTAGTGAGTGATTGAGCTGCGTTCAGCACATTTTTTCTGCCATTTGTTCCTGGAGTCTAACGCGAGTAGTGAATTGAGCTGCGTTCATGCACATTTTTGCCATTTGTCCTGGATCTACGCTTGTAGTGAATTGAGCTGCGTTCAGCACATTTTTGCCATTTGTCCTGGATCTACGCTTGTAGTGAATTGAGCTGCGTTCAGCACATTTTTGCCATTTGTCTCCTGGATCTTACGCCTTCGCAGCAGTGAATTGAGCTGCGTACTTCAGTGGCAGCATATTTTTGTCCATTTGGTCCTTGGGATCCTACGCTTGTAGTTGAGCTGCGTTAAGCAATTGAGCACTTTCCGATCACGCTTGTAGGAATTGAGGTGCGTTTCGCACATTTTTGCCATTTGTCCTGGATCTACGCTTTGTAGTGAATTTGAGCTGCGTTCACAGCACATTTTTAAGCCATTTGTCAATGGACTCCTACGCTTGTAGTGATTCGAGCTGCGTCAGCACATTTTTTGCCAGTCCTTTGATCTCTTTAGTGTGAATAGCTGCATTGTTTTGCCATTTGTCCTGGATCTATATACGGTTGTAGTGAATTGAGCTGCGTTCAGCACATTTTGGGTCCATTTGTCCTACTCTTGTGTGAATTGGATCTCATCGCTTGCAGTGTAGTGACATTGAGCTGCGTTCAGCACATTTTTTGCCATTTGATGGATCTACGCTTGCTAGTGACTTGAGCTGCGTTCACGCACCATTTTTGCCATTGTCCTGGATCTACGCTGCTCGCCTGTATCTGAGCTGCCGTTGACTTGAGCATTTGCTGGTTTCTATTTCAGCACAACATTTTTGCCATTTTCCTGGATCTACGCTTGTAGTGAATTGAGCTGCGTTCAGCACATTTTTGCCATTTTGTCCTGGATTTACGCGTTGTAGAGTGAATTGAGCTGCGTTCAGCACATTTTTTGCCATTGTCCTGGATCTACGCTTGTAGTGAAATTGAGCTGCGTTCAGCACATTTTTGCCATTTTGTCTTGGATCTCAGCACATTTTTGCATTGGTCCTGGAGCTACTTGTAGTGAATTGAGACTGCGTTCAGCACATTTGTTGCCATTTGTCTGGATTCTACGCTTGTAGTGAATTGAGCTGCTTTAAGTCATTTTTTGCCATTAGTAATGGTTATCGCTTGTAGTGAATTGAGCTGCGTTCACATTTTTTTGTCCTGGATCTTAAGCCATTTGTCAGCAATTTTTTTCATTTGTCCTGGATCTACGATTGTAGTGAAGTGAGCTGCGTTTTCAGCACATTTTTGCCATTTGTCTGGATCTACGCTTGTTATGTGAATTGAGCTGCGTTCAGCACATTTTTGCCAGTTTGTCCTGGATGTCTACGCGTGTATGTGAATTGAGCTGCGTTCAGCACCATTTTTGACCATTTGTACTGGATTCTACGCTTGAGTGACTTGAGTCCTGCGTTGAGTCAGTTCCCACATTTTTGCCATTTGTCTTGGATCTTACGCTTGTAGTGACTTGAGCTGCGTTCATGCACATTTTGCCATTTGTCCTGGATGCTACGCTTGTAGTGAATTGAGTAGCTGCGTTCAGCACAATTTTTGCCATTTGTCCTGGATCTACGCTTGTAGTGAACTTGAGCTGCGTTCAGCACAATTTTTGCCATTTGTCCTGGATCTTACGTGGCTTGTAGTGAAATGAGCTTGCGTTCAGCACATTGCCATTTTGGCCGCTGTAGTGAAATGGAGCTGCGTTCAGCACATTTTTGCATTTGTCCTGGATCTACGCATAGATGTTGAGATTCCATTGAGCTGGTTTCTGGATGCACATTTTTGCCATTGCCATGATGTCCTGGATCTACGCTTGTAGTGAATTGAGCTGCGTTCAGGCATTTTTTAGCCATTTGTCCTGGATCTACGCTTGTAGTGAATTTGAGCTGCGTTCATTTTAGCACATTTTTTTGCCATTTGTCCCTGGATTACGTTGTAGTGAATTGAGCTGCGTTCAGCAACATTTTTGCCATTTGTCCTGGATCTAGCTACTCATTGTAGTGAATTGAGCTTTGCGTTCAGCACATTTTTGCCATTTGTTGTCCTAGGGGATCTACGCACATTTTGTAGTGGACGCTAGAGCTGAGCGCGTTTCAGCACATTTGTCATGCCATTTTGTGATGAGATGGTTTCAGCACCTTGGATCTACGCTTGTAGTGAATTGAGCTGCGTTCAGCACATTTTTGGGCCATTTGTCTGGATCTAAGCTTTGCGCCTAGTGACTTGTCAGTGACTTTTGTCCGGGATCTTGAGCTGCGTTCAGCAGCATTATTTGCCATTTGTCCTGGATCTACGCTTGTCCTGGATTACGCTTGAGCTGCGTTCAGCACATTTTTGCCATTTGTCCTGGATCTACGCTTGTAGTGAATTGAGCTCGCGTTCATGCACCTTTTTTCCATTTGTCCTGGATCTACGCTTGTAGTGACTTGAGCTGCGTTTCAGCACATTTTGCCATTTGTCCTGGATCTACGCTTGTAGTGAATTGAGCTGCGTTCAGCACACATTTTTGCCATTTAGGTCCCTGGATCTACGCTTGTAGTGAAATTGAGCTGCGTTCAGCACATTTTTGCCATTTGTCCTGGATCTACGCTTGTAGTGAATTGAGCTGCGTTTCAGCACATTTTTGCCATTTGTCCTGGATCTACGCTTGTAGTGAATTGAGCTGCGATTCAGCACATTTTTGCCATTTGTCCTGGATCTACGCTTGTAGTGTGAATTGAGCTTGCGTTCAGCACATTTTTGCCCATTTGTCCTGGATCTACGCTTTTGTAGTGAATTGAGCTGCGTTCAGCACATTTTTGTCCATTTGTCCTGGATATCTACGCTTGTAGTGAATTGAGCTGCGTTCAGCACATTTTTGCCATTTGTCCTGGATCTACGCTTTGTAGTGAATTGAGCTGCGTTCAGCACATTTTTTCATTTGCCTGGATCTACGCTTGTAGTGAGCTGCGTTCTGACAATTTATGCCTTTTGTCTGTGATCTACGCTTGTCGTGGAATTGAGCTGCGTTCAGCCACGTGTAGTTATTTGCCATTTGTGTCTGGATCTACGCTTGTAGTGAATTGAGCTGGCGTTCAGCACATTTTTTTTGCCATTTTGTCCTGGATCTACGCTTTGTAGTGATTTGAGCGATGCGTTCAGCACGATTTGTTGCCATTTTGTCCTGGATCTACGCGTGTAGTTAATTGAGCTGCGTTCAGCACATTTTATTCATTTGTCCTGGATCTACGTTTGTAGTGAATTGAGCTGCGTTGGTTCATTTGCATCGTCGCGTGTATATGACTGTTGCGTTTCATTCACCATTTTTGTCCTGGTTCTACGCTTGTAGCGCGGCTGCACATGAATTGTGCTGCGTTCCAGCACATTTTTGCTGCATTTGTCCTGGATCTACGCTTGTAGTGAATTGAGCTGCGTTCAGTCACATTTTGCCATTTTGTCCTGGATCTACGCTTGTAGTGAATTGAGCTGCGATCAGATTCATGCATGCCATTTGTGCTGGATCTGCAAACTTGGCATGACTTGAGCTCGTTCGATCAGTTAGAATGGCCTTTCTAGTGAGTTACTTGAGCTGCGTTCAGCACATTTTTCCATTTGTCCTGGATCTACGCTTGTAGTGAATTGAGCTGCGTATCAGCACATTTGACTGCCATTTGTCCTGGATCTACGCTTGTAGTGAATTGAGCTGCGTTCAGCACATTTTTGCCATTTGTCCTAGATCTACGCTTGTAGTGAATTGAGCTGCGTTCAGCACATTTTTGCCATTTGTCCTGGATCTACGCTTGTAGTGACTAACTGAGCTGCGTTCAGCACACATTTTTGCCATTTGTCCTGGATCTACGCTTGTAGTGGACTTGAGCTGCGTTCAGCACATTTTTTGCATATTTGTCCTGGATCTACGCTTGTAGTGAATTGAGCTGCGTTCTAGACATTTTTGCCATTTGTCATGCCTATCTACGCTTGTAGTGAATTGAGCTTGCGTTCAGCACATTTTTGCCATTGTGTCCTGGATCTACGCTTGTAGTGAATTGAGCTGCGTTCATCTAACATTTTTGCCATTTGTCCTGGATCTACGCTTGTAGTGAATTGAGCTGCGTTCAGCACCACTTTTTTGCCATTTGTTCCTGGATCTACGCTTGTAGTGAAACTTGAGCTGCGTTCAGCACATTTTTGCCATTTGTCCTGGATCTACGCTTGTAGTGAATTGAGCTGCGTTCAGCACATTTTTTTGCCATTTGTCCTGGATCTACGCTTGTAGTGAATTGAGCTGCGTTTCAGCACATTTTTGCCATTTGTCCTGGATCTAGCTTGTAGTGACTTGAGCTGCGTTCAGCACATTTTTGCCATTTGTCCTGGATCTACGCGTGTAGTGAAATTGAGCTGCGTTCAGCACATTTTTGCCATTTGTCCTGGATTACGCTCCGTAGTGAATTGAGATGCGTTCAGCACAGTTTTGCCATTGTCCTGGATCTTCGCTTGTAGTGAATTGAAGCTGCGTTCAGCACATTTTTGCGAATTTGTTCTGGATCTACGCTTGTAGTGAATTGAGCTGCGTTCAGCCACGATTTTTGCCATTTGTCCTGATCTACGCTTTTGTAGTGAATTAGCTGCGTTTAGCACTCATTGAGTGTGCTTTTGCCTGGAGCACGCTAGTTTTGCCACATTTTGTTGTCTGGATCTACGCTTGTAGTGAATTTGAGCTGCGTTCAGCACATTTTTGCCATATTTGTACTGGATCTATCGCTTGTTTGTCCTTGAGCTGCGTTCAGCACTTTCAAATTTTTGCCATTTGTCCTGGATCTACGCTAGTAGTGACGTGAGCTGCGTTCAGCACAATTGTGCCACTTGTCCTAGATCTACGCTTGTAGTCACGTGAGCTGCGTTCAGCACATCTATGCCAGTCGTCCTGGAGCTACCCTTGTAGTGACTTGAGCTGCGTTCAGCACATTTTTGCCATTTGTCCTGGATCTATTGCTTGTAGTGAATAGGGAGCTGCGCTTCAGCACATTTTTGCCATTTTGTCCTGGGATCTACGCTTGTAGTGAATTGAGCTGCGGGGCTTCAGATCACAATTTTGCCATTTGTGTCTGGAACTACGCCTTGTAGTGAAATGAGCTGCGTTTCAGCAATTTTAGTGCCATTTGTCCTGGATCTACGCTTGTAGTGAATTGAGCTGCGTGTCTCAGGCACGATTTTTGCCATTTATGTCTGGATCTACGCTTGTAGTGTGAATTGAGCTGGCGAGCGTTCAGCACATTTTTGCCATTTGTCCTGGATCTACGCTTGTAGTGAATTGAGACTGCGTTCAGCACATTTTTGCCATTTGTCTCTGGATCCTACGCTGGTAGTGAATTTGAGCTGCGTTCAGCACAGTTTTGCCATTTGTCCCTGGATCTACGCATTGTAGATGAATGCGCTGCGTTTCAGCACATTTTTGCCATTTGTCCTGGATCTACGCTGTGTAGTGAATTGAGCTGCGTTTCAGCACATTTTGCCAACATTTGTCTCTGGATCTACGCTTGTAGTGAATTGAGCTGCGTTCAGCAGCATTTTTTGTTCCATTTGTCCTGGATCTACGCTTGTACGTGAATTGAGATGCGTTCAGCACATTTTTGCCATTTCGTCCTGGATCTACGCTTGTAGTGAATTGAGCTGCGTTCAGCACATTTTTTGCCATTTGTCCAGGATCTACGCTTGTATTGTGATGAGCTGCGTTCAGCACATTTTTGCCATTTGTCTGGATCTAAGCTTGTTAGTGAATTGAGCTGCGTTCAGCACATTTTTGCCATTTGTCCTGGGATCTAGCTTGTAGGTGGCGAATTTGAGCTGCGTTCAGGCACATTTTTCGCAAATTGTCCTGTGATCTTACACTTGTATAGTGAATTGAGCTGCGGTTCAGCTCATTTTTGCCAATTGTCCTGGATCTACGCTTGTAGTGAAATGAGCTGCGTTCAGCACCATTTTTGCCATTAGTTCCTTGATCTACACTGATGTAGTGAATTGAGCTGCGTTTCAGCCATAATTTTTGCCATTTGTCCTGGTTCTACGCTAGTGGTGAAATTGAGCTGCGGTTCAGGCACATTTTTGCATTTGTCATGGGATCTACGCATTGTTAGTGAATTGAGGCTGCGTTAGCACAATTTTATTCATTTGTCCGGTTCTTCGTTGTAGTTGATTGAGCTGCGTTCATACATTTTTGCCATTGCCTGATTTACGCTTCTTGTAGTGATTGAGCTGCGTTAAGCAC
>JAMPIV010021549.1:12500-21766 GCA_024509875.1 Oreohelix idahoensis
TATATGGATTTCAACATGGCTGTGCTTCTCTCGTGAGCTTCACTCACTATTGGATACAGACCAAAATTGGTCATTCGTTAAATGTCCTCATTTCTTCATAGCTTCTCTCATAGAGGTAATTGAATAATATCATATAATCTAGTGCTGATACATAGGAATGTCATCTTCCTTTGAATAAATATTCTTTTCAAAAGTACCACTGTGCATCTGCTTATCGACAACGATGGCGAAGCCCAAGTTCATAATAAATTGTGGTTTTACCTTTCTATGCGAAATATAACTTTGCCATTCCTTGGCAAAAGAGAATAAACACTGGGGTAAAGTACATACAACATGTCTAAATGACTATCACTTTTCCCCATTTACTTATAGATCACTTTTTCGGCGATAAGCCGGCTACAACAAAATTCGACATCCCGACAGGATGACAGCCATGAATCACACCCCCCCTTGCTAGCGATACTTCCGCTGCATAGCCTTTGACCTTTTCTAGCGACAACCAACATAGTTCGACTTAGAAATGTAAAGATATCCATATATAAGACAGACTCGTCCTACTCATACAAACACTACGTATAAATCAGGCCATAGATAT
The DNA here is from genome assembly GCA_024509875.1 of Oreohelix idahoensis. Taxonomy (NCBI): domain Eukaryota; kingdom Metazoa; phylum Mollusca; class Gastropoda; order Stylommatophora; family Oreohelicidae; genus Oreohelix; species Oreohelix idahoensis. Next base: position 13,096 of record JAMPIV010021549.1, read on the forward strand.
ACTGAAGCAAGAACAATCCATTCCTACCCAGCCAAAGAATAAATCGCAGTAGGCCTAGACTCGTCCGCGGAGTCCGATCGAAGATGACGGAACTACTTTCAAGGGAAGTAACTCAAAAATGACTTCTCCTTAAGCACTTAAAAAAGGAAATACTTTGTTTACAAAATATTTGCGAACATAATAAGTATATAAATGTATTATATTGCAAGATAGTAAAGATTGCACTTTACAGTCTTACCACACCTCCCGGGAAAAAAATTTTTTTTTTTTTTTTTTAAATACATCTAGGAGCAACGTAGAATAGGCTCACAACGCAAGAATACTGCGCAGATGAAAATATCAGGAATAACTATAATTCCTAATATGACCGGTGAGAATATATCTCAAAATCTGAGAGAAATTGTTTCTCTACGAATAAATGTTTCCAGGAAGGTGTGATGTACGTATAATACAATTCTGGTAATTATACAATGCATACCAAAAATTCACACTATAATCTTAAATTTATGATTTATGAAGAAACAATCATCAAAGAACAGCGGTGAATAAACATCAATAAACCGCTAAGTAGCGATACCATCATTCTATTATTAAATTACAAATGTGTATCTTAGTAAAGAAACAAAAAATAACTGTTGTAAAGTTATACATATTAAAAAGATCCAATATTTAACAGTTAAGTGGCATCATGTGGGCATCTGGACAGAATGTCCGCCATCACATTTTCTGAACCACGGATAGCTCGTACCGAGAAATGAAAAGGTTGAAGAGCGATTGCGTATCGAGTTGATCTCGAGCTCTTCAAGTTCTTACTTTGGATAGCCGTAAGAGCTTTTTGGTCAGTTTCCACTACGAAATGCGCGCCCAGAAGGAATCTTTGGAGTTTGAGAATTGACCAAACCATTGCCAATAATTCACGGTCTAAAACCGAGTAATTCCTTTCTGCAGCATTAAGTTTTCTGGATATATACATTACAGGATGCAGAGTTCCAGAGTACTCTTGCATTAGTGCCGCTCCAATCCCAGTGGATGAAGCGTCACTACGAAGAACAAATGTCTTATCTGTTGTAGGTAACACTAAAATAGGTGGTGATGAAAACATAGTTTTGATCTTCTCTAGTGAAGATTGGCATTCATGAGACCAGTGAACCATGTTAGGCGACCCTTTCTTTAATAGTGTAGAGAGAGGTGCCATGATAGAGGACAGATTCGGAATGAAACGTCCATAAAATTGTATGAGACCTAAAAGACTTCGCACTTGCTTTTTAGTCCTAGGGATAGAGATGTTAAGTATCTTAGTGATATTATGGTCTTCTGTCTTCAAGAAACCGTGACCTACTCGATGGCCTAAGAAAGCAATTTCGCTAAAGCCAATACAAGCTTTAGATGGTTTTGCTGTCAGGTTATACTCACGCAGAGTTGATAATAATTCAACTAACCCTGAATAGTGATCTTCCCAAGTATCGCTGAAAAGACAGATGTGTCGTCTAGATAAGCAATGACATCTGACCGATACGATAGGATTCGACGCATCATGCGTACAAATGTAGCTGGTGCGTTCATAAGGCCGAAAGGCATAAAATTCCATTGGAAAAGGCCTCTGGGAGTAGAGAAAGCGGTAAGAGGTTTGGCGCGTTCGGATAATGGAACTTGCCAATATCCTTTAGACAAATCAAGTTTAGTGAAAAAATGCGATTTAGAAAGACGAGTAAGTAGCTCTTCTAGTAAAGGCATAGGTTCAGCATCGAACTTCGTAACTTGATTCAATTTGCGATAGTCAACGCAAAGACGTATGTTATTGTCTTTTTTTCGAACAATAACCATCGGCGAAGAATATGCAGAAGTGGATGGTTCGATTATTTGTAAATCTATCATTTCATCCAACTCCTTTTCAACCTGTGTTTGGAAATGTATAGGGATAGGATAAGGTCTAACCCTAATTGGAGTATGTTCAGTTAGAACAATGTCATGCTCAATGACATGAGTTTGTCCAGGGATGTCAGTGAGGACATCCTGAAATGTTTGTAACATAGACGAAACTTGTCGCCGTTCTCCTAGAGACAAATCAGGAGAAACAGTAACGTCTTTCCATGATTCACTAGAATGAAGTGGGATCATTGGAAGCGGAAGATTAACATCCGAAAAACTTGTTTCCTCATCCTGTATTACAGACAGTGATGAGTAATGACCATGTTTGACATGAGAATCGTCCGTTGCCTGGAAAATAGGCTGTAGATAGTCAGGACGTTCATGGAACTCCGTAAGCATATTGATGTGGAAGGTTTTATGCTTCCCGTTAATATCGACGATGTAGTCAACATCTGAAATTTTCGATATTATATCGTACGGACCTTTCCAACTAATAAGGAGTCTATTTTCACGACAAGGTAGCAAAACAAATGCTTTGTCACCAGGACAAAGTTGTCGTAAAGTTCTCTTCTTATTAGCAAATTGTCTTGCCTTCTGCTTAGCAAATTCAGAAGAGGAGGACGTTGCCAATTTGCATGCTTCGATAATCTTCTGTCTCAGCGCGATGACATACTCGTAAGAAGATTTTGTGTCATCGTCAATATTGTCAGCTGTTATAAGATCATGCAGCAAAGACATTGGGCCGCGCGGTCGCGCGCCAAAGACAAGTTCAAAGGGAGAAAACCCTGTATGTTCATTGGGGACCTCTCTGTACGCGAAGAGGGCCGCGGGTAAAACCCTATCCCAATCTTGAGGATGATCCTCAGTTATCTTCCCTAATAAGTTCTTAAGTGTTCTATTTAGTCGCTCGACCATCCCATTGGACATAGGATGATAGATGCTACTCAAAGATCTCTCTATCTGTAGAGTAGACATTACTTGAGACATGGTATCCGATATCAGTTGGGTGCCATGATCTGATAATATTTCTCCGGGGAATCCCAGCCGAGAAAATATAAGCCAAAGAGCATCTGCAATGTCAGCGGTAGTAATGCTCTTTAGAGGGATAGCCTCTGGCCAACGTGTGCACATGTCTACACACGTTAAGATAAACTGATGTCCTCTAGCAGATTTGATCTTGAATGGACCAATGATGTCTATCGCCATTTTCTGGAATGGACGAATAGGAATATCTGCAGCCTGAATAGGCGCAGCATGACGAGGACCTTTGGATTTGACTTCTTGACATACTTTACAGGATCGACAATAGATCCGTATGTCCTTGTTCACAAAAGGCCAAAAGAAAGCCGCAAGAACTCTTGACTTTGTACGGGAAAAACCCATGTGACCAGCACACTGAGAGTCGTGTGCATGTTGTAAGATCTTAACCCTCAAATTCTTGGGTACAAGAATCTGAGAATGACTTGACTTAGTGGAGTCTTGCACCATACGTACAAGTACGCCATTCTTCATTGTAATCCAAGATTTACAATTTGAATCTTTATTCGGATCACCTTTCGTTACAAGAGTGAAGAATTTCTTAAGAGTCGGATCTTCTTCTTGTTTGAACAGACTGAACAGTCACTTATACAGACTGAGATTGGTCCCATCACCCCTATGTACGTGTGGACAGGCAGCACAGACAGCCGAACACATCCTGCAAGACTGCCACATGCTTAGTCAATTGCGAACTGAACATTGGCCCACAGAGACGATCAGAACTTTCATACATTGTAGACATTTCTAAACAACAGCGAACGAGAAGAAGAAGAAGAATAAACGAGTCACGAGAAATTACCAAGGGATCATCTTGGTTATGCACTTCATTATCTTCAACAGATGAAGTTTCAGGCATATTGAGAGCTTGAGCTCTAGTGACTACCGCATTAGCAGATTGCATATTTTGATTTTCCCAAACGGAAATTTGCTCCGGAGTGCATTCTTTGACTCCGTGAATGCGACCGATGATAAGATCAGCGATCGGATTCGGCAAAAGACATGCGTGTACATCTCCTGTGAAGAAAGGAGTAGCAATCCTAATGATAGCGGTAGAGTATTTCTCTATGGTGCCGCCAAATGTTACGCATTTGACTACTTTGCCTGTAGAATGAGAAGGATCTATGAGTGACTGCCTAACCCCAATAGTTGTGCATCCAGAATCAAAAAGTACTGAGACTGGATTGTCATTTACTAAACCTTTGTGTAAGACAAGAGAACCTCTCCCATCATGCGCGATTGACGCAGGAAGAGCGGGAAGAGGATGGCCACAGCTTAAAGTAGACACTGTGGTTGGCTCAAATAATGTTTTGCATTGGGGGCACTGAGATGCTCTCCCAAAATCAAAAGCGGCACATGCCATATTATTAGAGTCATCATTATCTTTATTTTGTTTATAGGCTTCGTGGGACTCTTGCTGTGCAGAGTTCGCCTGGTAATGAGCTTTATGTTTTTTGAATTGTGCTCTACCTCTGTTATTATTGCCTCTGTACTTATCATTGTTTCCACTATTATAACCCCTACTCGGGTTTGAATCATAGCTCCTTTGGTTACTATCATCATATTCATTATAATGAGTATCTCGGTAATTATGATCCTGTTGTCTCCATGAAGGAAAACTTGGATAGTTTCTAGAATGACTTCCTTTGCGAAAGTTCCTGTAATTATGACCACCCCTGAATCGAGGGCTGTCAGCTCTTCTCCAGGTATTCGAAGAAGAACCCTGAAATGATTGGTTACCTTGGTTCTGATAACTGTAATAGTTACCTTTTTTATTAAACCTATTTTGAGGTCCTTGGAATTTGTGAGAGTGATTAGGGTTGTATGGTGTTGCAGAAGCAACTGGCATACCTTCTTTAACCTTACTGTTGCTAATAGCTACGTCCGGATGTGCAGTGACGTATTGGGTACAATACTGTTCCATTTCTTTTAGAGACTTAGGTTTACGCTCATGTAAGAATTCGAGGAAAGGTTTATTTATACTTGACATAATCTTGTCTCTGAGTATCAAGTCCATAAGGGCTTCATAAGTCTTTTCTGTTTTGGATAGCTCAATCCAACGATCAAATGTAAGACGTGTCCTTGCAATGAATTCTGAGAATTCTACACCTGCCTCAGGCACCATTGTCTTAAACAACTTCCGATAACCCTCTTCAGACAACTGATACTTCTTTAATAAGGCTGCCCTAATAACATCATAGTTATCTTTGTCAGCCTCTTCAACCAAACTTAAACTAGTCAGAGAATCACCTTTCAGATTTTCTGATAACTGGTTAGCATATTGTGATTTGTCCACATTATGGGCTCGACAAGAGCGTTCAAATCTGTTTAGCCAGAATGTTATGTCATCACTGGAAGGGTTGAACGCTGGTACCTTGACCTTGTAAGTAAAGGGTTTACCATTACCACCAGATGCTTGATTAACATTACTTATGTTTGTTAACTTTAACTTTTCTAACTCAAATGCGGCTTTTTGTTTTCTCTCTTCAGCCTTTTGTGCTTTTTCATAGTCACTGGTAGCATACTCCTCTAACTTATCACCAGTCTTGCCTAGGGATTTCCCTAACTCAATGAAGTAATCTAAAGTCGACATAATGTATACCACTATGTGACTAGATACCTGAAATAGCAATAATGAAATCTATCTCCAAATAAATGGAAACAAGCTCTTAATAGCTTGAATAACCAGATCCCTTTATCACAATCTCTGTCCGAAACAAGCCTTTAAATAAGGTCTTGTATAATCAACTGTGTACCTCTAATAATAGCAATTAATCATCAGTTGATTATTACTCATAAGTTCACTACACAGCTAGTAGTGTATGATCAAATATGTTTCATATAGTGTATGTCGATCAAGAACACAACAAAACAATTATAAAAGACAACATGAAAACATTCGCAGAAATCAACTAAATTAAATAGAAACTGAAGAAAATAATCACAGAACCTGTGATGATAACCGCGATGAAATAAACAACACAAATGACGTCACAGTGTATAAATATAAAATTGTATATAACTGAATGACAGGAAAGGGTAGACCTACAAATATACAAACAAATCAAAACAAAACTAAAGAACAGAAAAAAAATATTACAGAAACAACTGCTACACCCCCCTTTTATTCTGATTTCCAATAAATGTAATTAAACGTTAATGTTATTAGTCGGTTTACACCCACTGTTACGAGTGTACTGGTTCGGTCTATATCATCGCCACACAGGCTAATTCAATATATGTGTGCTGCTGTCCTGTCACTGTGTCTGGAATGTTGACCTGGGTGTGTGTTGATATGATCGCACACCACAGTACGTACATAAGAGTACATTCAGGAGTCAAAAAGGGTTGCAAACGACTAGAACAGTTCGATACTGTTTATTCCGTACAACACAGACACGATGACATAAATGACACACATTCGACAGCAAAACACGAATCATATAATTTCCACATTGCATTAAATATATATAATACGGCCTGTCCACATCCTGGCCTAAACAGTACTTCAATACTCAATAAAGCCTGCACCACACGGCAGCTATAATAATGTTCATATGGCCTAAACAGTACTTCAATACTCAATAAAGCCTGCATCACACGGCAGCTCTAATAATCTTCATATGGCCTAAACAGTACTCCAATACTCACTAAAGCCTGCATCACACGGCAGCTATAATAATCTTCATATGGCCTAAACAAATCTTCAATACTCAATAAAGCCTGCACCACACGGCAGCTATAATAATCTTCATATGGCCTAAACAGTACTTCATTACTCCATAAAGCCTGCAACACACGGCAGCTATAATAATCTTCATATGACCTAAACAGTACTGCATTACTCAATAAAGCCTGCAACACACGGCAGCTATAATAATCTTCATATGGCCTAAACAGTCTTCACTGCAGTTTATCAAATAGGCTGTACACACAGCGAAATATATAAGTCGACATTTTCTCAAATCCTACGTAGGCATACATTATCCAAAAACACTGGGACTCGACCTACACGGTCCACGCCCAAAACACAACTCCCCAAATCACACACTAGTCCCACCAAAAAAACCCGTCACGAGATTCGGTTGTCTTGAACACCGTTCTCGATAACACATGCAGACTAGCGAGCTATTCACATAACTCAAAACAGTACAGAATAAATACATTAAACAGCGTTCACACGCTTATCTGTACTCTGTCACCCGAAAAATAGGAAAAGATAATTCTATCCTAAAGTCAAACAAGTATCCGCTTAATCAAGCGTTGCAACTCGAAATTTAATATGTTCAAAACACCATTCTAAAGATTACTTCCCCTTCCATAAATTCCACTTGCAACAGTTACCACCCGCTCCGGGAAAAAAAATGATTCTATCATTTTTTTTGAAAAAATTAACTCCCAAAAACGAAAAATTTAGAAGACAATTAAGCTCTAATGTATGCCTACAAAAATATCTTATTTTAAATCAAATTATATCTACAACAAATATCAGCATTAAAGTGTAAAGTAGCAATTAAAGCATACAGCATAATCAGCTAAGTATAAAAGTAATTAGCTAAATATACAAATATGATCAGTTTCAGTTCCAAAATTAAGTTACGTATATTTAGTACAAACCAAACCAAAACAACCAATCGAAAGAGAAAACACAAGATCAATCAAAAGAAGAATGATCTGTAAAAAAGGAAAGTAAGAACTCAACAATACCATATACTCATAACTAAGTTGGACAATTACATGTAAAATAAATACAACTGTCAAAAGTAGATATGTTATATCAAGTCATATAACCACTCCAACAATACAAAGAATAGAGGTATAAGTGTTGAAAGAAGACAAAGTATACAAATAGAATCAAGTAAAACGAAGATGAGGTACGAAAGTATAAACAAGATATGAAATCCATACCGAAAAGACAACAGAAAAGGAGGAATGAAATGAAGAATAGTTACCAAAGACAGATAGAAAGCAAAGGCACGAACGCAAAGAAAGTCAATAACAGTATATACTAATAACTGTTTTGATCAGATAACCTATTCAAAAAAAAATATATAAACATGATCGAAAGGCACAACACAAAATATCAAAGTATATCTATACTAATACCACCAAAAATAATTTATAACTAAACAAAAGCTAATAAGTAATTTAACTAAGTTATAAGAGTTATACAAAACTAACATAAATAAATTATAGGCATCGAACAAACAAGTAATAGCATTACTATAACTAATACGACCAACGCACAATCAAGCGCTAAAAATAAAAAATACATCATAATAAAAAACAACTTTTTACAAGAACTAATCAAACTACATATCAATGATATCACGAAGTCAAATGCTGGGCACACACAACAAAAAATTACAATGCCAAAAAAAAAAAAATCATTTTTTTCAACAGTACCGTACAAACATATTTTTAATTTTAATTTTAATTTTTATTTTTAAGTAGTTCAGTAATACTATAAATAAAGCCTAATAATGAAATCAATATTTTAACAAAATGAGTGAAATATAAAACAAAAATCCTATCTCGAAGGAACCTTTAAATCAACACATGTAAATTTAATTTATCCTTTAAGTTCTTTCTGCTGACAATTATGTTCAGCTCCGTACAATGCTATTTAGGTATAACTCTATCTCTTACTCAAATCGATAAGATATACATTATAAATAAATCTACACTTTGTTGTTACTATGAAATATAAAAAAGGTTCTATAAAAATATCTACAAAAAATAAGTTTTTTTTTTTTTAAAAATAATC